>CM035591.1:120416998-120723998 GCA_020423425.1 Chrysopa pallens
CATATCCTTACTATCTTGAAATGCATTATAGATATGTTAAAATTCTCTCTAAATATCCAGCTATATATATATTTGAATTTTCTTCTATCTTTAATTGTTCAAAAGTTGGATCATGGAACCAATGGACCGATTCTGTATTTAATTAAGAAATGCTTTCAAAAATATTATTTTCACTTGCATCAAGTTTTATAACATTCTATCGTAGACATAAAATTTAGTAATATAGAAATGTTTTTACTGTGTACAAGGCGAAAACTTTCAAGTCGATTTTCTTTCTAAGTGAACTCTGCATTATTTCTTCTTTTTTTTGGAATTAATAATCGATTTTCGTAAATTGAACGTGGTTTTATTTATTGTGCTTAATATTTTACTGAGCCACTGTGGAGCCGACGTGGCAAAGATGAATTAGCGACTAATTCTAGATTAGATTTTATACACAAATGAGACAAAAATAAGAATTGCCATTATTTTGAGGTATGGGTGAAAAGTTGAGCCATGACGAAATATTATAGTTAACCAATTAGTTTTGAGTGCGCCAAACTGTTGTGTATACTCACCTAGTATTAATTTAACAAAAATATAAAAATTTTTTTAACAAACTAGTCCAATTAAGTTGCCGATATTAATAAGGTTGCTTAGCTCATCAATTATTCTGTGGTGAATGATTATTTCATTATATTTCATTACTGATTATTTATATTTGACTAGATGTATAATATAATAGGTGAATCGGGGAACCGGTGTATCATTCAATCAACTGAGAATTACTTTAATAATTGAAGTAGGTATTTGGAGAGTTTTTTTTTCTATCTACGAAAAAAGAGATAACACTGAGCTTTTTTCGTGTATATTTGTATTTTGAACTTTTTTTTCAGTCAAAGGTAATCAAATATGTAAGTGAAACAATGTGTCAAAATATGGGGGACTGGGCGAGTTTAATTTTAAATTAAATATATAATTATAAAACATGGTCTTGAAACAAGTTAGGATTTATGTTTTTGTATTTATATAGAAAGCCTATGTGGAACAATTGGTTAGAGTGTTGAGTTTTCAGTCGAAAGGTCGGTAGTTCGGATCTATGTGGAGGTTTATAATTTTTTATTCATATTAATTGATTATTGATTTATATGTCACTATTCTCTTTGTATCATACAATGAGAGAATTTAGCGTTATTGTTTATTGACGTGGGTTGTCAAGTTATTTCATTATTTTTCAGGTTAGAAGTATTTGACAGTAATCGTTGTGAGGTTAGTTTTAAAAGACTCCGATTGTAAAATTCAAATAATTCATAATTTTCAAATTTGAACTTTATCAGTTTCAAAGTGACAGTTGAAGTGAACGAATCAATAATAAAAAACAGTGTTAGAAATATTAAACAGCAACCATTGTGAGGTTAGTTTTAAAAGACGCGGCAATTCGGTAAGTCATATTAAAATATTGATGAATTTCAAAAAATTTGCTATTATTATTATTTCATTATTTTAAACAAATTTGCTATTATAAAAATTATTTCTTTATTTTTTAGGTTGGAAATATTTGACAGTGATCTTTGTGAGATTAGTTTTAAAAGACTCCGATTGTCTAATTAAAATATTTCATAATTTGCAGATTTGAACTTTAGCAGTTTCAAAATGACAGTTGAAGTGGACACGCGGCATTTCGGTGAGACATATTAAAATATTCATTAATTTATAAAAATTTGCTATTATTATAATAATTTCATTATTTTTCTGGTTAGAAATTTTTGACTGTGATCTTTGTCAGGTTATTTTTAAAAGACGCAACAATTCGGTGAGTCATATTACAATATTGATAAACTTAAAAAAATTTGTTATTATTATTATTATTTCATTATTTTTCAGGTTGGAAATATTTGACAGTGATCATTGTTAGGTTAGTTTTAAAAGACGCGGCAATTCGGTGAGTCATATTAAAATATTTATTAATTTAAAAAAATTAGCTATTATAATTATTATTTCATATTTTTCAGGTTGGAAATATTTGACAGTGATGATTGTGAGGTTAGTTTTAAAAGACTCCGATTGTCAAATTCAAATATTTGATAATTTTCAAATTTGAACTTTATCAGTTTCAAAGTGACAGTTGAAGTGAACACATCAATAATAAAAAACAGTGTAAGAAATATTTGACAGTGATGATTGTGAGGTTAGTTTTAAACGACGCGGCTATTCGGTGAGTCATATTTTAATATTTATTAATTTAAAAAAATTTGCTATTATAATTATTATTTCATATTTTTCAGGTTGGAAATATTTGACAGTGATGATTGTGAGGTTAGTTTTAAAAGACTCCGATTGTAAAATTCAAATATTTGATAATTTTCAAATTTGAACTTTATCAGTTTCAAAGTGACAGTTGAAGTGAACACATCAATAATAAAAAACAGTGTAAGAAATATTTGACAGTGATCATTGTGAGGTTAGTTTTAAAAGACGCGGCTATTCGGTGAGTCATATTTAAATATTTATTAATTTAAAAAAAATTTGCTATAATAATTATTATTTCATTATTTTTCAGGTTGGAAGAATTTGACAGTAATCGTTGTGAGGTTAGTTTTAAAAGACTCCGATTGTAAAATTCAAATATTTGATAATTTTCAAATTTGAACTTTATCAGTTTCAAAGTGACAGTTGAAGTGAACACATCAATAATAAAAAACAGTGTAAGAAATATTTGACAGTGATCATTGTGAGGTTAGTTTTAAAAGACGCGGCTATTCGGTGAGTCATATTTAAATATTTATTAATTTAAAAAAATTTGCATTTCATATTTTTCAGGTTGGAAATATTTGACAGTGATGATTGTGAGGTTAGTTTTAAAAGACTCCGATTGTCAAATTCAAATATTGCATAATTTGCAAATTTGAACTAAATCAGTTTTATAGTGACAGTTGAATTGAACACATCAATAATTAAAAACAGTGTATGAAATATTTGACAGTGATCATTGTGAGGTTAGTTTTAAAAGACGCGGCAATTCGGTGAGTCATATTAAAATATTTATTTATTTAAAAAAATTTGCTATTATTATTATTATTTCATTATTTTTCAGGTTGGAAATACTTGACAGTGGTCATTGTGAGGTTAGTTTTAAAAAGACGCGGCAATTCGGTGAGTAAACTTGCTATTATTATTATTATTTCATAATTTTAAAAAAATTTACTATTATTAGTATTATTTCATTATTTTTCAGGTTGGAAATACTTGACAGTGGTCATTGTGAGTTTAGATTAAAAAGACGCGGCAATTCGGTGAGTAAATTTGCTATTATTATTATTAATTCATAATTTTAAAAAAAATTGCTATTTTTATTATTATTTCATTATTTTTCAGGTTGGAAATACTTGACAGCGGTCATTGTGAGATTAGTTTTAAAAGACGCGGCTATTCGGTGAGTCATATTAAAATATTGATTTATTTAAAAAAATTTGCTATTATTATTATTTTTTCATTATTTTTCAGGTTGGAAATACTTGACAGTGGTCATTGTGAGGTTAGATTTAAAAGACGCGGCAATTCGGTGAGTCATATTAAAATATTGATTAATTTAAAAAAATTTGCTATTATTATTTTTATATCATTATTTTTCAGATCCTCGAAATAATTAAGAATAGTGTGACTGACTGTGACTAATGTTAGGTTAGATTGACAAGACGCGGTAATTCGGTATGACGGTTTGAATTAGATTTTATACTAATCATAAAAATCATTATTTTTCTAATAATTGTGTCTATGTAATGAAGTAGCTCTGCAAAGGGTGATTTTACCAAGTCATGATATTTGTAAGCCCGGATTGAAACTCCGGCGGTTATCTCTATGGTTTAGGTATATAAAACATACACATTATTGGGAATGTTTTGTTTTTTATTTTTAAATGAAAATCAATTCCAACTGTAACCTCAATGACCATACTTGAATAGGTTTTTGTTTGAATTAGATTTTATACTAATCATAAAAATCATTATTTTTCTAATAATTGTGTCTATGTAATGAAGTAGCTCTGCAAAGGGTGATTTTACCAAGTCATGATATTTGTAAGCCCGGATTGAAACTCCGGCGGTTATCTCTATGGTTTAGGTATATAAAACATACACATTATTGGGAATGTTTTGTTTTTATTTTTAAATGAAAATCAATTCCAACTGTAACCTCAATGGCCATACTTGAATAGGTTTTTGTTTGAATTAGATTTTATACTAATCATAAAAATCATTATTTTTCTAATAATTGTGTCTATGTAATGAAGTAGCTCTGCAAAGGGTGATTTTACCAAGTCATGATATTTGTAAGCCCGGATTGAAACTCCGGCGGTTATCTCTATGGTTTAGGTATATAAAACATACACATTATTGGGAATGTTTTGTTTTTATTTTTAAATGAAAATCAATTCCAACTGTATCCTCAATGGCCATACTTGAATAGGTTTTTGTTTGAATTAGATTTTATACTAATCATAAAAATCATTATTTTTCTAATAATTGTGTCTATGTAATGAAGTAGCTCTGCAAAGGGTGATTTTACCAAGTCATGATATTTGTAAGCCCGGATTGAAACTCCGGCGGTTATCTCTATGGTTTAGGTATATAAAACATACACATTATTGGGAATGTTTTGTTTTTATTTTTAAATGAAAATCAATTCCAACTGTAACCTAAGTGACCATAATAATGGATAGTATTAGAGTTTGACTTAATATTTGTGTTTACTGAAGTTCCAGTTAGTGTTAAGAATATATGATTGTGAATAATGTAAGGTTAGCATTACAAGAGGCGGTAATTCGGTGAGATTTATTGAAATATTTATTAATTTGAAAAATGTTATGTTTTTATTATTTTTCAGTTCCCGTAAAAACATATTCAAGCAGCAACTTCTATTATTTCAAAGAGTATTATTTCAAAAAATATATAAATGTGAACAAAGTAAGGTTAATTTTACAAGACGCGATAATTCGGTGATATATATTAGAATATTTATTAATTTGATTTGATTATTTAATTATATTTCAGGTCCCGTAAAATATATTCAAGCAGCGACTACTCCTTGGCCTTAATCAGTGGAAGAATACATCAATAGTTATTATTTAAAATAGTATTAGAAATATATGACTGTGAACAATGTAAGGATATAAAACCGAAATATATTTATGTTTGAATTTTATTTTCTATTAATAATTAAATAAATTTTTCTCTAATATTGGTGTATTAATTTTGATAATAAAATTTGAATAGATTTTTGTTTGTACAAGACTGTAAACAAATAATTAAAATCAATGTTACTCACTTTTGTAAAATTTTGTAAAAAATAAAGTTAAATTTTTTAATTTCAGTGTTCGTCATTATTTCATTATATTTCACTACTGTTTTTGATCCCTGTAAAAAGTTATCATTGCGTTAGTAGTTCTTAGTTAGGGTGTTCGTATCTGTTCGGTGGCGGAAAATTTGTGTTTTAATAGTTGGTCATTTTTTCATTATATTTCACTAATGTTTTTCGATCGATGTAACTCTTCAAGGTGGAGATAGTTCGGGTGATAAGGTATTAACAGAAAAGTCGATGGTTGGAGTTTAGTCGTGTCCGAAAAACTTGATTAAGTCATTGGGAATTCCCAAGAAATGATGTATTAGGCCTTGATATGTGTTTTGAGATAATATATTGTTGGGCCATGATCGTAAATAAAAAGATTAATATACAGAATATTTTTATAATAAATGAAAAATGTTTTCATTGCAATTGTTTGATCTTGTGTTTATATAATTTATAATAAAACTTAGACAATAAATTCTGCCATTGTTTTACACTCGAGTACAAGGAATAATAAAAAATATAAGATTTAGATATTTAGTATTGTTTGAAAGAACTATATGAATAATATTGATGTGATTTTTACGCCTGAGTTTTACTTTGAATAATTATTTTACTATGATAATTGAACTAATTCAACTTATTTAACATAATTCAATGTTTTATTGAATTTTACAGACATACTTTCAAATATTTTGCGTATTTCATTGTGTTTAAATGGAATAATGTGCATTTTTAAAAGTTTTTGTTGGGAAATTTAACAATTTTTTCAAGCAAATACCACCATAAATCTTGAACCAGGAGGAAAATTGTGAATCGTCTATAAAATTTTCAATAAAAAATCTTTAAAAAAAGTTTTGGGTATGTCCAACCGATGTTGGCAAACATTATAAATACATTAAATTTTGTTAAGAATTTTCATAGTCTAAACCTCCTTTGGCGTCCGAAATATAATCCCATTCATAGAAAAATCGTATGTAGCCTTTGAAGAATATCAGATCTACAACTTTTGGATGTTACAAACTATTCTATTTATTTTTATTTCACCTTAAAAGGCATTAAAAAAAAAAAAAAAAAAAAAAAAAACATTTATTTGATTTGATTTGAGTTATTCAATAGTCCCAGATTTGGAAGTATCCCAGATTTAGAAAAGTCAATTTTATTAAAAGTCTATGAATTACAACTTTGGCAAGTTCCGTTTATAAAGAGTTAATTTAAAAAAAAAAAAATAATAATAAACCCTAATTGCGATTTTCATAAATTTCTATTTTTGTATAGACTATTCACGATTTCGCGAAATATAATGTTCCCATTTGGATCAATTTTTGTTTACTTCTCGAAGAAAAGATGGACTCAATTGGACCAGGAAAACCCTTTTGAAAATTACACCAAAAATAGTTGCTCTTTTATGAAAAAATCCTTGAAAATAATTCCAATTTAATTTAATGAATTTTTTCTAGCATTCAAACACAAGATATATATGTCTACATAGGAAAAGAGGTCCTACTAGATTAAGATTTTCAAAATTTTGATTTAAAATTCACAAAATATTTCCAAATGTAAAAAAAATGTTAAATACAAAATTTGTTATATAAGAAAAACATTTAAAAAAATAATACTTCTTTAGCTTTCGAAGCTCATGTAATCCTTTAAAATGTCAAAATGTGTTGATTTTGAATGAACTTTTTTTTGAAACCCACTAATTTTGAGTCATACTTTTCAATTTTTATATTATCGATTCGCTTACTTTAACCCTTCTATGAAAAATCATGAACATACCCTTACTATCTTGAAAGACATTATAGATATGTGTGTTTTGACAGAATATTTGAAAAATATGACCCAAATTTAGTTGGATTACTTACCTTGTTTGCCAAAATTAGTTACAAATTGAGGATAATACAGCAAAATAAATTTTTTATGGTTTTTGTGACGTCATAAGATTCACAAAATTGATTTTTCGGATATCTTGGCCAAATTCTCGCCGATTTGAATGATTTTTTTTTTGAAACCCACTAATTTTGAGTCATACTTTTCAATTTTTATATTATCGATTCGCTTACTTTAACCCTTCTATGAAAAATCATGAACATACCCTTACTATCTTCAAATGCATTATAGATATGTTTGTTTTGACAAAATATTTGAAAACTATGACCCAAATTTAGTTGGATTACATACTTTGTTTGCCAAAATTAGTTAAAAATTGAGGATAATACAGCAAAATAAATTTTTTATGGTTTTTGTGACGTCATAAGATTCACAAAATTGATTTTTCGGATATCTTGGCCATATTCTCGCCGATTTGAATGATTTTTTTTTTGAAACCCACTAATTTTGAGTCATACTTTTCAATTTTTATATTATCGATTCGTTTACTTTAACCCTTCCATGAACAATTATGAACATATCCTTACTATCTTGAAATGCATTATAGATATGTTTGTTTTGAAAATTCTCTAAATATCCAGCTATATATTTATTTGAATTTTCTTCTATCTTTAATTGTTCAAAAGTTGGATCATGGAACCAATGGACCGATTCTGTATTTAATTAAGAAATGCTTTCAAAAATATTATTTTCACTTGCATCAAGTTTTATAACATTCTATCGTAGACATAAAATTTAGTAATATAGAAATGTTTTTACTGTGTATAAGGCGAAAACATTTCATGTCGATTTTCTTTCTAAGTGAACTCTGCATTATTTCTTCTTTTTTTTGGAATTAATAATCGATTTTCGTAAATTGAACGTGGTTTTATTTATTGTGCTTAATATTTTACTGAGCCACTGTGGAGCCGACGTGGCAAAGATGAATTAGCGACTAATTCTAGATTAGATTTTATACACAAATGAGACAAAAATAAGAATTGCCATTATTTTGAGGTATGGGTGAAAAGTTGAGCCATGACGAAATATTATAGTTAACCAATTAGTTTTGAGTGCGCCAAACTGTTGTGTATACTCACCTAGTATTAATTTAACAAAAATATAAAAATTTTTTTAACAAACTAGTCCAATTAAGTTGCCGATATTAATAAGGTTGCTTAGCTCATCAATTATTCTGTGGTGAATGATTATTTCATTATATTTCATTACTGATTATTTATATTTGACTAGATGTATAATATAATAGGTGAATCGGGGAACCGGTGTATCATTCAATCAACTGAGAATTACTTTAATAATTGAAGTAGGTATTTGGAGAGTTTTTTTTTCTATCTACGAAAAAAGAGATAACACTGAGCTTTTTTCGTGTATATTTGTATTTTGAACTTTTTTTTCAGTCAAAGGTAATCAAATATGTAAGTGAAACAATGTGTCAAAATATGGGGGACTGGGCGAGTTTAATTTTAAATTAAATATATAATTATAAAACATGGTCTTGAAACAAGTTAGGATTTATGTTTTTGTATTTATATAGAAAGCCTATGTGGAACAATTGGTTAGAGTGTTGAGTTTTCAGTCGAAAGGTCGGTAGTTCGGATCTATGTGGAGGTTTATAATTTTTTATTCATATTAATTGATTATTGATTTATATGTCACTATTCTCTTTGTATCATACAATGAGAGAATTTAGCGTTATTGTTTATTGACGTGGGTTGTCAAGTTATTTCATTATTTTTCAGGTTAGAAGTATTTGACAGTAATCGTTGTGAGGTTAGTTTTAAAAGACTCCGATTGTAAAATTCAAATAATTCATAATTTTCAAATTTGAACTTTATCAGTTTCAAAGTGACAGTTGAAGTGAACGAATCAATAATAAAAAACAGTGTTAGAAATATTAAACAGCAACCATTGTGAGGTTAGTTTTAAAAGACGCGGCAATTCGGTAAGTCATATTAAAATATTGATGAATTTCAAAAAATTTGCTATTATTATTATTTCATTATTTTAAACAAATTTGCTATTATAAAAATTATTTCTTTATTTTTTAGGTTGGAAATATTTGACAGTGATCTTTGTGAGATTAGTTTTAAAAGACTCCGATTGTCTAATTAAAATATTTCATAATTTGCAGATTTGAACTTTAGCAGTTTCAAAATGACAGTTGAAGTGAACACGCGGCAATTCGGTGAGACATATTAAAATATTCATTAATTTATAAAAATTTACTATTATTATAATAATTTCATTATTTTTCTGGTTAGAAATTTTTGACTGTGATCTTTGTCAGGTTATTTTTAAAAGACGCAACAATTCGGTGAGTCATATTACAATATTGATAAACTTAAAAAAATTTGTTATTATTATTATTATTTCATTATTTTTCAGGTTGGAAATATTTGACAGTGATCATTGTTAGGTTAGTTTTAAAAGACGCGGCAATTCGGTGAGTCATATTAAAATATTTATTAATTTAAAAAAATTAGCTATTATAATTATTATTTCATATTTTTCAGGTTGGAAATATTTGACAGTGATGATTGTGAGGTTAGTTTTAAAAGACTCCGATTGTCAAATTCAAATATTTGATAATTTTCAAATTTGAACTTTATCAGTTTCAAAGTGACAGTTGAAGTGAACACATCAATAATAAAAAACAGTGTAAGAAATATTTGACAGTGATGATTGTGAGGTTAGTTTTAAAAGACGCGGCTATTCGGTGAGTCATATTAAAATATTGATTAATTTAAAAAAAATTTGCTATAATAATTATTATTTCATTATTTTTCAGGTTGGAAAAATTTGACAGTAATCGTTGTGAGGTTAGTTTTAAAAGACTCCGATTGTCAAATTCAAATATTGCATAATTTGCAAATTTGAACTAAATCAGTTTTATAGTGACAGTTGAATTGAACACATCAATAATTAAAAACAGTGTATGAAATATTTGACAGTGATCATTGTGAGGTTAGTTTTAAAAGACGCGGCAATTCGGTGAGTCATATTAAAATATTTATTTATTTAAAAAAATTTGCTATTATTATTATTATTTCATTATTTTTCAGGTTGGAAATACTTGACAGTGGTCATTGTGAGGTTAGATTAAAAAGACGCGGCAATTCGGTGAGTAAACTTGCTATTATTATTATTATTTCATAATTTTAAAAAAATTTACTATTATTAGTATTATTTCATTATTTTTCAGGTTGGAAATACTTGACAGTGGTCATTGTGAGTTTAGATTAAAAAGACGCGGCAATTCGGTGAGTAAATTTGCTATTATTATTATTAATTCATAATTTTAAAAAAAATTGCTATTTTTATTATTATTTCATTATTTTTCAGGTTGGAAATACTTGACAGCGGTCATTGTGAGATTAGTTTTAAAAGACGCGGCTATTCGGTGAGTCATATTAAAATATTGATTTATTTAAAAAAATTTGCTATTATTATTTTTTTTTCATTATTTTTCAGGTTGGAAATACTTGACAGTGGTCATTGTGAGGTTAGATTTAAAAGACGCGGCAATTCGGTGAGTCATATTAAAATATTGATTAATTTAAAAAAATTTGCTATTATTATTTTTATATCATTATTTTTCAGATCCTCGAAATAATTAAGAATAGTGTGACTGACTGTGACTAATGTTAGGTTAGATTGACAAGACGCGGTAATTCGGTATGACGGTTTGAATTAGATTTTATACTAATCATAAAAATCATTATTTTTCTAATAATTGTGTCTATGTAATGAAGTAGCTCTGCAAAGGGTGATTTTACCAAGTCATGATATTTGTAAGCCCGGATTGAAACTCCGGCGGTTATCTCTATGGTTTAGGTATATAAAACATACACATTATTGGGAATGTTTTGTTTTTATTTTTAAATGAAAATCAATTCCAACTGTAACCTCAATGACCATACTTGAATAGGTTTTTGTTTGAATTAGATTTTATACTAATCATAAAAATCATTATTTTTCTAATAATTGTGTCTATGTAATGAAGTAGCTCTGCAAAGGGTGATTTTACCAAGTCATGATATTTGTAAGCCCGGATTGAAACTCCGGCGGTTATCTCTATGGTTTAGGTATATAAAACATACACATTATTGGGAATGTTTTGTTTTTATTTTTAAATGAAAATCAATTCCAACTGTAACCTCAATGGCCATACTTGAATAGGTTTTTGTTTGAATTAGATTTTATACTAATCATAAAAATTATTATTTTTCTAATAATTGTGTCTATGTAATGAAGTAGCTCTGCAAAGGGTGATTTTACCAAGTCATGATATTTGTAAGCCCGGATTGAAACTCCGGCGGTTATCTCTATGGTTTAGGTATATAAAACATACACATTATTGGGAATGTTTTGTTTTTATTTTTAAATGAAAATCAATTCCAACTGTATCCTCAATGGCCATACTTGAATAGGTTTTTGTTTGAATTAGATTTTATACTAATCATAAAAATCATTATTTTTCTAATAATTGTGTCTATGTAATGAAGTAGCTCTGCAAAGGGTGATTTTACCAAGTCATGATATTTGTAAGCCCGGATTGAAACTCCGGCGGTTATCTCTATGGTTTAGGTATATAAAACATACACATTATTGGGAATGTTTTGTTTTTATTTTTAAATGAAAATCAATTCCAACTGTAACCTAAGTGACATAATAATGGATAGTATTAGAGCTTGACTTAATTTTTGTGTTTACTGAAGTTCCAGTTAGTGTTAAGAACTATATGATTGTGAATAATGTAAGGTTAGCATTACAAGAGGCGGTAATTCGGTGAGATTTATTGAAATATTTATTAATTTGAAAAATGTTATAGTATCATTTTATTATTTTTCAGTTCCCGTAAAACATATTCAAGCAGCAACTTCTATTATTTCAAAGAGTATTATTTCAAAAAATATATAAATGTGAACAAAGTAAGGTTAATTTTACAAGACGCGATAATTCGGTGATATATATTAGAATATTTATTAATTTGATTTGATTATTTAATTATATTTCAGGTCCCGTAAAATATATTCAAGCAGCGACTACTCCTTGGCCTTAATCAGTGGAAGAATACATCAATAGTTATTATTTAAAATAGTATTAGAAATATATGACTGTGAACAATGTAAGGATATAAAACCGAAATATATTTATGTTTGAATTTTATTTTCTATTAATAATTAAATAAATTTTTCTCTAATATTGGTGTATTAATTTTGATAATAAAATTTGAATAGATTTTTGTTTGTACAAGACTGTAAACAAATAATTAAAATCAATGTTACTCACTTTTGTAAAATTTTGTAAAAAATAAAGTTAAATTTTTTAATTTCAGTGTTCGTCATTATTTCATTATATTTCACTACTGTTTTTGATCCCTGTAAAAAGTTATCATTGCGTTAGTAGTTCTTAGTTAGGGTGTTCGAATCTGTTCGGTGGCGGAAAATTTGTGTTTTAATAGTTGGTCATTTTTTCATTATATTTCACTAATGTTTTTCGATCGATGTAACTCTTCGAGGTGGAGATAGTTCGGGTGATAAGGTATTAACAGAAAAGTCGATGGTTGGAGTTTAGTCGTGTCCGAAAAACTTGATTAAGTCATTGGGAATTCCCAAGAAATGATGTATTAGGCCTTTATATGTGTTTTGAGATAATATATTGTTGGGCCATGATCGTAAATAAAAAGATTAATATACAGAATATTTTTATAATAAATGAAAAATGTTTTCATTGCAATTGTTTGATCTTGTGTTTATATAATTTATAATAAAACTTAGACAATAAATTCTGCCATTGTTTTACACTCGAGTACAAGGAATAATAAAAAATATAAGATTTAGATATTTAGTATTGTTTGAAAGAACTATATGAATAATATTGATGTGATTTTTACGCCTGAGTTTTACTTTGAATAATTATTTTACTATGATAATTGAACTAATTCAACTTATTTAACATAATTCAATGTTTTATTGAATTTTACAGACATACTTTCAAATATTTTGCGTATTTCATTGTGTTTAAATGGAATAATGTGCATTTTTAAAAGTTTTTGTTGGGAAATTTAACAATTTTTTCAAGCAAATACCACCATAAATCTTGAACCAGGAGGAAAATTGTGAATCGTCTATAAAATTTTCAATAAAAAATCTTTAAAAAAAGTTTTGGGTATGTCCAACCGATGTTGGCAAACATTATAAATACATTAAATTTTGTTAAGAATTTTCATAGTCTAAACCTCCTTTGGCGTCCGAAATATAATCCCATTCATAGAAAAATCGTATGTAGCCTTTGAAGAATATCAGATCTACAACTTTTGGATGTTACAAACTATTCTATTTATTTTTATTTCACCTTAAAAGGCATTAAAAAAAAAAAAAAAAAAAAAAAAAAAACATTTATTTGATTTGATTTGAGTTATTCAATAGTCCCAGATTTGGAAGTATCCCAGATTTAGAAAAGTCAATTTTATTAAAAGTCTATGAATTACAACTTTGGCAAGTTCCGTTTATAAAGAGTTAATTTAAAAAAAAAATAATAATAAACCCTAATTGCGATTTTCATAAATTTCTATTTTTGTATAGACTATTCACGATTTCGCGAAATATAATGTTCCCATTTGGATCAATTTTTGTTTACTTCTCGAAGAAAAGATGGACTCAATTGGACCAGGAAAACCCTTTTGAAAATTACACCAAAAATAGTTGCTCTTTTATGAAAAAATCCTTGAAAATAATTCCAATTTAATTTAATGAATTTTTTCTAGCATTCAAACACAAGATATATATGTCTACATAGGAAAAGAGGTCCTACTAGATTAAGATTTTCAAAATTTTGATTTAAAATTCACAAAATATTTCCAAATGTAAAAAAAATGTTAAATACAAAATTTGTTATATAAGAAAAACATTTAAAAAAATAATACTTCTTTAGCTTTCGAAGCTCATGTAATCCTTTAAAATGTCAAAATGTGTTGATTTGAATGAACTTTTTTTTGAAACCCACTAATTTTGAGTCATACTTTTCAATTTTTATATTATCGATTCGCTTACTTTAACCCTTCTATGAAAAATCATGAACATACCCTTACTATCTTGAAAGACATTATAGATATGTGTGTTTTGACAGAATATTTGAAAACTATGACCCAAATTTAGTTGGATTACATACTTTGTTTGCCAAAATTAGTTACAAATTGAGGATAATACAGCAAAATAAATTTTTTATGGTTTTTGTGACGTCATAAGATTCACAAAATTGATTTTTCGGATATCTTGGCCAAATTCTCGCCGATTTGAATGATTTTTTTTTGAAACCCACTAATTTTGAGTCATACTTTTCAATTTTTATATTATCGATTCGCTTACTTTAACCCTTCTATGAAAAATCATGAACATACCCTTACTATCTTCAAATGCATTATAGATATGTTTGTTTTGACAAAATATTTGAAAACTATGACCCAAATTTAGTTGGATTACATACTTTGTTTGCCAAAATTAGTTAAAAATTGAGGATAATACAGCAAAATAAATTTTTTATGGTTTTTGTGACGTCATAAGATTCACAAAATTGATTTTTCGGATATCTTGGCCATATTCTCGCCGAGATGAATGATTTTTTTTTTGAAACCCACTAATTTTGAGTCATACTTTTCAATTTTTATATTATCGATTCGTTTACTTTAACCCTTCCATGAACAATTATGAACATATCCTTACTATCTTGAAATGCATTATAGATATGTTAAAATTCTCTAAATATCCAGCTATATATATATTTGAATTTTCTTCTATCTTTAATTGTTCAAAAGTTGGATCATGGAACCAATGGACCGATTCTGTATTTAATTAAGAAATGCTTTCAAAAATATTATTTTCACTTGCATCAAGTTTTATAACATTCTATCGTAGACATAAAATTTAGTAATATAGAAATGTTTTTACTGTGTACAAGGCGAAAACTTTCAAGTCGATTTTCTTTCTAAGTGAACTCTGCATTATTTCTTCTTTTTTTGGAATTAATAATCGATTTTCGTAAATTGAACGTGGTTTTATTTATTGTGCTTAATATTTTACTGAGCCACTGTGGAGCCGACGTGGCAAAGATGAATTAGCGACTAATTCTAGATTAGATTTTATACACAAATGAGACAAAAATAAGAATTGCCATTATTTTGAGGTATGGGTGAAAAGTTGAGCCATGACGAAATATTATAGTTAACCAATTAGTTTTGAGTGCGCCAAACTGTTGTGTATACTCACCTAGTATTAATTTAACAAAAATATAAAAATTTTTTTAACAAACTAGTCCAATTAAGTTGCCGATATTAATAAGGTTGCTTAGCTCATCAATTATTCTGTGGTGAATGATTATTTCATTATATTTCATTACTGATTATTTATATTTGACTAGATGTATAATATAATAGGTGAATCGGGGAACCGGTGTATCATTCAATCAACTGAGAATTACTTTAATAATTGAAGTAGGTATTTGGAGAGTTTTTTTTTTCTATCTACGAAAAAAGAGATAACACTGAGCTTTTTTCGTGTATATTTGTATTTTGAACTTTTTTTTCAGTCAAAGGTAATCAAATATGTAAGTGAAACAATGTGTCAAAATATGGGGGACTGGGCGAGTTTAATTTTAAATTAAATATATAATTATAAAACATGGTCTTGAAACAAGTTAGGATTTATGTTTTTGTATTTATATAGAAAGCCTATGTGGAACAATTGGTTAGAGTGTTGAGTTTTCAGTCGAAAGGTCGGTAGTTCGGATCTATGTGGAGGTTTATAATTTTTTATTCATATTAATTGATTATTGATTTATATGTCACTATTCTCTTTGTATCATACAATGAGAGAATTTAGCGTTATTGTTTATTGACGTGGGTTGTCAAGTTATTTCATTATTTTTCAGGTTAGAAGTATTTGACAGTAATCGTTGTGAGGTTAGTTTTAAAAGACTCCGATTGTAAAATTCAAATAATTCATAATTTTCAAATTTGAACTTTATCAGTTTCAAAGTGACAGTTGAAGTGAACGAATCAATAATAAAAAACAGTGTTAGAAATATTAAACAGCAACCATTGTGAGGTTAGTTTTAAAAGACGCGGCAATTCGGTAAGTCATATTAAAATATTGATGAATTTCAAAAAATTTGCTATTATTATTATTTCATTATTTTAAACAAATTTGCTATTATAAAAATTATTTCTTTATTTTTTAGGTTGGAAATATTTGACAGTGATCTTTGTGAGATTAGTTTTAAAAGACTCCGATTGTCTAATTAAAATATTTCATAATTTGCAGATTTGAACTTTAGCAGTTTCAAAGTGACAGTTGAAGTGAACACGCGGCAATTCGGTGAGACATATTAAAATATTCATTAATTTATAAAAATTTGCTATTATTATAATAATTTCATTATTTTTCTGGTTAGAAATTTTTGACTGTGATCTTTGTCAGGTTATTTTTAAAAGACGCAACAATTCGGTGAGTCATATTACAATATTGATAAACTTAAAAAAATTTGTTATTATTATTATTATTTCATTATTTTTCAGGTTGGAAATATTTGACAGTGATCATTGTTAGGTTAGTTTTAAAAGACGCGGCAATTCGGTGAGTCATATTAAAATATTTATTAATTTAAAAAAATTAGCTATTATAATTATTATTTCATATTTTTCAGGTTGGAAATATTTGACAGTGATGATTGTGAGGTTAGTTTTAAAAGACTCCGATTGTCAAATTCAAATATTTGATAATTTTCAAATTTGAACTTTATCAGTTTCAAAGTGACAGTTGAAGTGAACACATCAATAATAAAAAACAGTGTAAGAAATATTTGACAGTGATCATTGTGAGGTTAGTTTTAAAAGACGCGGCTATTCGGTGAGTCATATTTTAATATTTATTAATTTAAAAAAATTTGCTATTATAATTATTATTTCATATTTTTCAGGTTGGAAATATTTGACAGTGATGATTGTGAGGTTAGTTTTAAAAGACTCCGATTGTAAAATTCAAATATTTGATAATTTTCAAATTTGAACTTTATCAGTTTCAAAGTGACAGTTGAAGTGAACACATCAATAATAAAAAACAGTGTAAGAAATATTTGACAGTGATCATTGTGAGGTTAGTTTTAAAAGACGCGGCTATTCGGTGAGTCATATTAAAATATTGATTAATTTAAAAAAAATTTGCTATAATAATTATTATTTCATTATTTTTCAGGTTGGAAGTATTTGACAGTAATCGTCAATATTTGACAGTGATCATTGTGAGGTTAGTTTTAAAAGACGCGGCTATTCGGTGAGTCATATTTTATTTTTCAGGTTGGAAATATTTGACAGTGATGATTGTGAGGTTAGTTTTAAAAGACTCCGATTGTCAAATTCAAATATTGCATAATTTGCAAATTTGAACTAAATCAGTTTTATAGTGACAGTTGAATTGAACACATCAATAATTAAAAACAGTGTATGAAATATTTGACAGTGATCATTGTGAGGTTAGTTTTAAAAGACGCGGCAATTCGGTGAGTCATATTAAAATATTTATTTATTTAAAAAAATTTGCTATTATTATTATTATTTCATTATTTTTCAGGTTGGAAATACTTGACAGTGGTCATTGTGAGGTTAGATTAAAAAGACGCGGCAATTCGGTGAGTAAACTTGCTATTATTATTATTATTTCATAATTTTAAAAAAATTTACTATTATTAGTATTATTTCATTATTTTTCAGGTTGGAAATACTTGACAGTGGTCATTGTGAGTTTAGATTAAAAAGACGCGGCAATTCGGTGAGTAAATTTGCTATTATTATTATTATTTCATAATTTTAAAAAAAATTGCTATTTTTATTATTATTTCATTATTTTTCAGGTTGGAAATACTTGACAGTGGTCATTGTGAGATTAGTTTTAAAAGACGCGGCTATTCGGTGAGTCATATTAAAATATTGATTTATTTAAAAAAATTTGCTATTATTATTATTTTTTCATTATTTTTCAGGTTGGAAATACTTGACAGTGGTCATTGTGAGGTTAGATTTAAAAGACGCGGCAATTCGGTGAGTCATATTAAAATATTGATTAATTTAAAAAAATTTGCTATTATTATTTTTATATCATTATTTTTCAGATCCTCGAAATAATTAAGAATAGTGTGACTGACTGTGACTAATGTTAGGTTAGATTGACAAGACGCGGTAATTCGGTATGACGGTTTGAATTAGATTTTATACTAATCATAAAAATCATTATTTTTCTAATAATTGTGTCTATGTAATGAAGTAGCTCTGCAAAGGGTGATTTTACCAAGTCATGATATTTGTAAGCCCGGATTGAAACTCCGGCGGTTATCTCTATGGTTTAGGTATATAAAACATACACATTATTGGGAATGTTTTGTTTTTATTTTTAAATGAAAATCAATTCCAACTGTAACCTCAATGACCATACTTGAATAGGTTTTTGTTTGAATTAGATTTTATACTAATCATAAAAATCATTATTTTTCTAATAATTGTGTCTATGTAATGAAGTAGCTCTGCAAAGGGTGATTTTACCAAGTCATGATATTTGTAAGCCCGGATTGAAACTCCGGCGGTTATCTCTATGGTTTAGGTATATAAAACATACACATTATTGGGAATGTTTTGTTTTTATTTTTAAATGAAAATCAATTCCAACTGTAACCTCAATGGCCATACTTGAATAGGTTTTTGTTTGAATTAGATTTTATACTAATCATAAAAATTATTATTTTTCTAATAATTGTGTCTATGTAATGAAGTAGCTCTGCAAAGGGTGATTTTACCAAGTCATGATATTTGTAAGCCCGGATTGAAACTCCGGCGGTTATCTCTATGGTTTAGGTATATAAAACATACACATTATTGGGAATGTTTTGTTTTTATTTTTAAATGAAAATCAATTCCAACTGTAACCTCAATGGCCATACTTGAATAGGTTTTTGTTTGAATTAGATTTTATACTAATCATAAAAATCATTATTTTTCTAATAATTGTGTCTATGTAATGAAGTAGCTCTGCAAAGGGTGATTTTACCAAGTCATGATATTTGTAAGCCCGGATTGAAACTCCGGCGGTTATCTCTATGGTTTAGGTATATAAAACATACACATTATTGGGAATGTTTTGTTTTTATTTTTAAATGAAAATCAATTCCAACTGTAACCTAAGTGACATAATAATGGATAGTATTAGAGTTTGACTTAATATTTGTGTTTACTGAAGTTCCAGTTAGTGTTAAGAACTATATGATTGTGAATAATGTAAGGTTAGCATTACAAGAGGCGGTAATTCGGTGAGATTTATTGAAATATTTATTAATTTGAAAAATGTTATAGTATCATTTTATTATTTTTCAGTTCCCGTAAAACATATTCAAGCAGCAACTTCTATTATTTCAAAGAGTATTATTTCAAAAAATATATAAATGTGAACAAAGTAAGGTTAATTTTACAAGACGCGATAATTCGGTGATATATATTAGAATATTTATTAATTTGATTTGATTATTTAATTATATTTCAGGTCCCGTAAAATATATTCAAGCAGCGACTACTCCTTGGCCTTAATCAGTGGAAGAATACATCAATAGTTATTATTTAAAATAGTATTAGAAATATATGACTGTGAACAATGTAAGGATATAAAACCGAAATATATTTATGTTTGAATTTTATTTTCTATTAATAATTAAATAAATTTTTCTCTAATATTGGTGTATTAATTTTGATAATAAAATTTGAATAGATTTTTGTTTGTACAAGACTGTAAACAAATAATTAAAATCAATGTTACTCACTTTTGTAAAATTTTGTAAAAAATAAAGTTAAATTTTTTAATTTCAGTGTTCGTCATTATTTCATTATATTTCACTACTGTTTTTGATCCCTGTAAAAAGTTATCATTGCGTTAGTAGTTCTTAGTTAGGGTGTTCGAATCTGTTCGGTGGCGGAAAATTTGTGTTTTAATAGTTGGTCATTTTTTCATTATATTTCACTAATGTTTTTCGATCGATGTAACTCTTCGAGGTGGAGATAGTTCGGGTGATAAGGTATTAACAGAAAAGTCGATGGTTGGAGTTTAGTCGTGTCCGAAAAACTTGATTAAGTCATTGGGAATTCCCAAGAAATGATGTATTAGGCCTTGATATGTGTTTTGAGATAATATATTGTTGGGCCATGATCGTAAATAAAAAGATTAATATACAGAATATTTTTATAATAAATGAAAAATGTTTTCATTGCAATTGTTTGATCTTGTGTTTATATAATTTATAATAAAACTTAGACAATAAATTCTGCCATTGTTTTACACTCGAGTACAAGGAATAATAAAAAATATAAGATTTAGATATTTAGTATTGTTTGAAAGAACTATATGAATAATATTGATGTGATTTTTACGCCTGAGTTTTACTTTGAATAATTATTTTACTATGATAATTGAACTAATTCAACTTATTTAACATAATTCAATGTTTTATTGAATTTTACAGACATACTTTCAAATATTTTGCGTATTTCATTGTGTTTAAATGGAATAATGTGCATTTTTAAAAGTTTTTGTTGGGAAATTTAACAATTTTTTCAAGCAAATACCACCATAAATCTTGAACCAGGAGGAAAATTGTGAATCGTCTATAAAATTTTCAATAAAAAATCTTTAAAAAAAGTTTTGGGTATGTCCAACCGATGTTGGCAAACATTATAAATACATTAAATTTTGTTAAGAATTTTCATAGTCTAAACCTCCTTTGGCGTCCGAAATATAATCCCATTCATAGAAAAATCGTATGTAGCCTTTGAAGAATATCAGATCTACAACTTTTGGATGTTACAAACTATTCTATTTATTTTTATTTCACCTTAAAAGGCATTAAAAAAAAAAAAAAAAAAAAAAAAAAAAAAAAAAACACATTTATTTGATAGAGTTATTCAATAGTCCCAGATTTGGAAGTATCCCAGATTTAGAAAAGTCAATTTTATTAAAAGTCTATGAATTACAACTTTGGCAAGTTCCGTTTATAAAGAGTTAATTTAAAAAAAAAATAATAATAAACCCTAATTGCGATTTTCATAAATTTCTATTTTTGTATAGACTATTCACGATTTCGCGAAATATAATGTTCCCATTTGGATCAATTTTTGTTTACTTCTCGAAGAAAAGATGGACTCAATTGGACCAGGAAAACCCTTTTGAAAATTACACCAAAAATAGTTGCTCTTTTATGAAAAAATCCTTGAAAATAATTCCAATTTAATTTAATGAATTTTTTCTAGCATTCAAACACAAGATATATATGTCTACATAGGAAAAGAGGTCCTACTAGATTAAGATTTTCAAAATTTTGATTTAAAATTCACAAAATATTTCCAAATGTAAAAAAAATGTTAAATACAAAATTTGTTATATAAGAAAAACATTTAAAAAAATAATACTTCTTTAGCTTTCGAAGCTCATGTAATCCTTTAAAATGTCAAAATGTGTTGATTTGAATGAACTTTTTTTTGAAACCCACTAATTTTGAGTCATACTTTTCAATTTTTATATTATCGATTCGCTTACTTTAACCCTTCTATGAAAAATCATGAACATACCCTTACTATCTTGAAAGACATTATAGATATGTGTGTTTTGACAGAATATTTGAAAAATATGACCCAAATTTAGTTGGATTACTTACCTTGTTTGCCAAAATTGGTTAAAAATTAAGGATAATACAGCAAAATTAATTTTTTAAGGTTTTGGTGACGTCATAAGATTCACAAAATTCATTTTTTCGATATCTTGGCCCAATTCTGGCCGATTTGAATAAACTTTTTTTTGAAACCCACTAATTTTGAGTCATACTTTTCAATTTTTATATTATCGATTCGCTTACTTTAACCCTTCTATGAAAAATCATGAACATACCCTTACTATCTTCAAATGCATTATAGATATGTTTGTTTTGACAAAATATTTGAAAACTATGACCCAAATTTAGTTGGATTACATACTTTGTTTGCCAAAATTAGTTAAAAATTGAGGATAATACAGCAAAATAAATTTTTTATGGTTTTTGTGACGTCATAAGATTCACAAAATTGATTTTTCGGATATCTTGGCCATATTCTCGCCGATTTGAATGATTTTTTTTTTGAAACCCACTAATTTTGAGTCATACTTTTCAATTTTTATATTATCGATTCGTTTACTTTAACCCTTCCATGAACAATTATGAACATATCCTTACTATCTTGAAATGCATTATAGATATGTTAAAATTCTCTAAATATCCAGCTATATATATATTTGAATTTTCTTCTATCTTTAATTGTTCAAAAGTTGGATCATGGAACCAATGGACCGATTCTGTATTTAATTAAGAAATGCTTTCAAAAATATTATTTTCACTTGCATCAAGTTTTATAACATTCTATCGTAGACATAAAATTTAGTAATATAGAAATGTTTTTACTGTGTACAAGGCGAAAACTTTCATGTCGATTTTCTTTCTAAGTGAACTCTGCATTATTTCTTCTTTTTTTGGAATTAATAATCGATTTTCGTAAATTGAACGTGGTTTTATTTATTGTGCTTAATATTTTACTGAGCCACTGTGGAGCCGACGTGGCAAAGATGAATTAGCGACTAATTCTAGATTAGATTTTATACACAAATGAGACAAAAATAAGAATTGCCATTATTTTGAGGTATGGGTGAAAAGTTGAGCCATGACGAAATATTATAGTTAACCAATTAGTTTTGAGTGCGCCAAACTGTTGTGTATACTCACCTAGTATTAATTTAACAAAAATATAAAAATTTTTTTAACAAACTAGTCCAATTAAGTTGCCGATATTAATAAGGTTGCTTAGCTCATCAATTATTCTGTGGTGAATGATTATTTCATTATATTTCATTACTGATTATTTATATTTGACTAGATGTATAATATAATAGGTGAATCGGGGAACCGGTGTATCATTCAATCAACTGAGAATTACTTTAATAATTGAAGTAGGTATTTGGAGAGTTTTTTTCTATCTACGAAAAAAGAGATAACACTGAGCTTTTTTCGTGTATATTTGTATTTTGAACTTTTTTTTCAGTCAAAGGTAATCAAATATGTAAGTGAAACAATGTGTCAAAATATGGGGGACTGGGCGAGTTTAATTTTAAATTAAATATATAATTATAAAACATGGTCTTGAAACAAGTTAGGATTTATGTTTTTGTATTTATATAGAAAGCCTATGTGGAACAATTGGTTAGAGTGTTGAGTTTTCAGTCGAAAGGTCGGTAGTTCGGATCTATGTCGAGGTTTATAATTTTTTATTCATATTAATTGATTATTGATTTATATGTCACTATTCTCTTTGTATCATACAACGAGAGAATTTAGCGTTATTGTTTATTGACGTGGGTTGTCAAGTTATTTCATTATTTTTCAGGTTAGAAGTATTTGACAGTAATCGTTGTGAGGTTAGTTTTAAAAGACTCCGATTGTAAAATTCAAATAATTCATAATTTTCAAATTTGAACTTTATCAGTTTCAAAGTGACAGTTGAAGTGAACGAATCAATAATAAAAAACAGTGTTAGAAATATTAAACAGCAACCATTGTGAGGTTAGTTTTAAAAGACGCGGCAATTCGGTAAGTCATATTAAAATATTGATGAATTTCAAAAAATTTGCTATTATTATTATTTCATTATTTTAAACAAATTTGCTATTATAAAAATTATTTCTTTATTTTTTAGGTTGGAAATATTTGACAGTGATCTTTGTGAGATTAGTTTTAAAAGACTCCGATTGTCTAATTAAAATATTTCATAATTTGCAGATTTGAACTTTAGCAGTTTCAAAGTGACAGTTGAAGTGAACACGCGGCAATTCGGTGAGACATATTAAAATATTCATTAATTTATAAAAATTTGCTATTATTATAATAATTTCATTATTTTTCTGGTTAGAAATTTTTGACTGTGATCTTTGTCAGGTTATTTTTAAAAGACGCAGCAATTCGGTGAGTCATATTAAAATATTGATAAACTTAAAAAAATTTGTCATTATTATTATTATTTCATTATTTTTCAGGTTGGAAATATTTGACAGTGATCATTGTTAGGTTAGTTTTAAAAGACGCGGCAATTCGGTGAGTCATATTAAAATATTTATTAATTTAAAAAAATTAGCTATTATAATTATTATTTCATATTTTTCAGGTTGGAAATATTTGACAGTGATGATTGTGAGGTTAGTTTTAAAAGACTCCGATTGTCAAATTCAAATATTTGATAATTTTCAAATTTGAACTTTATCAGTTTCAAAGTGACAGTTGAAGTGAACACATCAATAATAAAAAACAGTGTAAGAAATATTTGACAGTGATAATTGTGAGGTTAGTTTTAAAAGACGCGGCTATTCGGTGAGTCATATTTTAATATTTATTAATTTAAAAAAATTTGCTATTATAATTATTATTTCATATTTTTCAGGTTGGAAATATTTGACAGTGATGATTGTGAGGTTAGTTTTAAAAGACTCCGATTGTAAAATTCAAATATTTGATAATTTTCAAATTTGAACTTTATCAGTTTCAAAGTGACAGTTGAAGTGAACACATCAATAATAAAAAACAGTGTAAGAAATATTTGACAGTGATCATTGTGAGGTTAGTTTTAAAAGACGCGGCTATTCGGTGAGTCATATTTAAATATTTATTAATTTAAAAAAAATTTGCTATAATAATTATTATTTCATTATTTTTCAGGTTGGAAGAATTTGACAGTAATCGTTGTGAGGTTAGTTTTAAAAGACTCCGATTGTAAAATTCAAATATTTGATAATTTTCAAATTTGAACTTTATCAGTTTCAAAGTGACAGTTGAAGTGAACACATCAATAATAAAAAACAGTGTAAGAAATATTTGACAGTGATCATTGTGAGGTTAGTTTTAAAAGACGCGGCTATTCGGTGAGTCATATTTAAATATTTATTAATTTAAAAAAATTTGCATTTCATATTTTTCAGGTTGGAAATATTTGACAGTGATGATTGTGAGGTTAGTTTTAAAAGACTCCGATTGTCAAATTCAAATATTGCATAATTTGCAAATTTGAACTAAATCAGTTTTATAGTGACAGTTGAATTGAACACATCAATAATTAAAAACAGTGTATGAAATATTTGACAGTGATCATTGTGAGGTTAGTTTTAAAAGACGCGGCAATTCGGTGAGTCATATTAAAATATTTATTTATTTAAAAAAATTTGCTATTATTATTATTATTTCATTATTTTTCAGGTTGGAAATACTTGACAGTGGTCATTGTGAGGTTAGATTAAAAAGACGCGGCAATTCGGTGAGTAAATT
The DNA here is from genome assembly GCA_020423425.1 of Chrysopa pallens. NCBI lineage: Eukaryota > Metazoa > Arthropoda > Insecta > Neuroptera > Chrysopidae > Chrysopa > Chrysopa pallens. The sequence goes on from CM035591.1 coordinate 120,442,625, forward strand.
TGCTATTATTATTATTATTTCATAATTTTAAAAAAATTTACTATTATTAGTATTATTTCATTATTTTTCAGGTTGGAAATACTTGACAGTGGTCATTGTGAGGTTAGATTAAAAAGACGCGGCAATTCGGTGAGTAAACTTGCTATTATTATTATTATTTCATAATTTTAAAAAAATTTACTATTATTAGTATTATTTCATTATTTTTCAGGTTGGAAATACTTGACAGTGGTCATTGTGAGTTTAGATTAAAAAGACGCGGCAATTCGGTGAGTAAATTTGCTATTATTATTATTATTTCATAATTTTAAAAAAAATTGCTATTTTTATTATTATTTCATTATTTTTCAGGTTGGAAATACTTGACAGTGGTCATTGTGAGATTAGTTTTAAAAGACGCGGCTATTCGGTGAGTCATATTAAAATATTGATTTATTTAAAAAAATTTGCTATTATTATTATTTTTTCATTATTTTTCAGGTTGGAAATACTTGACAGTGGTCATTGTGAGGTTAGATTTAAAAGACGCGGCAATTCGGTGAGTCATATTAAAATATTGATTAATTTAAAAAAATTTGCTATTATTATTTTTATATCATTATTTTTCAGATCCTCGAAATAATTAAGAATAGTGTGACTGACTGTGACTAATGTTAGGTTAGATTGACAAGACGCGGTAATTCGGTATGACGGTTTGAATTAGATTTTATACTAATCATAAAAATCATTATTTTTCCAATAATTGTGTCTATGTAATGAAGTAGCTCTGCAAAGGGTGATTTTACCAAGTCATGATATTTGTAAGCCCGGATTGAAACTCCGGCGGTTATCTCTATGGTTTAGGTATATAAAACATACACATTATTGGGAATGTTTTGTTTTTATTTTTAAATGAAAATCAATTCCAACTGTAACCTCAATGACCATACTTGAATAGGTTTTTGTTTGAATTAGATTTTATACTAATCATAAAAATCATTATTTTTCTAATAATTGTGTCTATGTAATGAAGTAGCTCTGCAAAGGGTGATTTTACCAAGTCATGATATTTGTAAGCCCGGATTGAAACTCCGGCGGTTATCTCTATGGTTTAGGTATATAAAACATACACATTATTGGGAATGTTTTGTTTTTATTTTTAAATGAAAATCAATTCCAACTGTAACCTCAATGGCCATACTTGAATAGGTTTTTGTTTGAATTAGATTTTATACTAATCATAAAAATTATTATTTTTCTAATAATTGTGTCTATGTAATGAAGTAGCTCTGCAAAGGGTGATTTTACCAAGTCATGATATTTGTAAGCCCGGATTGAAACTCCGGCGGTTATCTCTATGGTTTAGGTATATAAAACATACACATTATTGGGAATGTTTTGTTTTTATTTTTAAATGAAAATCAATTCCAACTGTATCCTCAATGGCCATACTTGAATAGGTTTTTGTTTGAATTAGATTTTATACTAATCATAAAAATCATTATTTTTCTAATAATTGTGTCTATGTAATGAAGTAGCTCTGCAAAGGGTGATTTTACCAAGTCATGATATTTGTAAGCCCGGATTGAAACTCCGGCGGTTATCTCTATGGTTTAGGTATATAAAACATACACATTATTGGGAATGTTTTGTTTTTATTTTTAAATGAAAATCAATTCCAACTGTAACCTAAGTGACATAATAATGGATAGTATTAGAGTTTGACTTAATATTTGTGTTTACTGAAGTTCCAGTTAGTGTTAAGAACTATATGATTGTGAATAATGTAAGGTTAGCATTACACGAGGCGGTAATTCGGTGAGATTTATTGAAATATTTATTAATTTGAAAAATTGTATAGTATCATTTTATTATTTTTCAGTTTCCGTAAAACATATTCAAGCAGCAACTTATATTATTTCAAAGAGTATTATTTCAAAAAATATATAAATGTGAACAAAGTAAGGTTAATTTTACAAGACGCGATAATTCGGTGATATATATTAGAATATTTATTAATTTGATTTGATTATTTAATTATATTTCAGGTCCCGTAAAATATATTCAAGCAGCGACTACTCCTTGGCCTTAATCAGTGGAAGAATACATCAATAGTTATTATTTAAAATAGTATTAGAAATATATGACTGTGAACAATGTAAGGATATAAAACCGAAATATATTTATGTTTGAATTTTATTTTCTATTAATAATTAAATAAATTTTTCTCTAATATTGGTGTATTAATTTTGATAATAAAATTTGAATAGATTTTTGTTTGTACAAGACTGTAAACAAATAATTAAAATCAATGTTACTCACTTTTGTAAAATTTTGTAAAAAATAAAGTTAAATTTTTTAATTTCAGTGTTCGTCATTATTTCATTATATTTCACTACTGTTTTTGATCCCTGTAAAAAGTTATCATTGCGTTAGTAGTTCTTAGTTAGGGTGTTCGAATCTGTTCGGTGGCGGAAAATTTGTGTTTTAATAGTTGGTCATTTTTTCATTATATTTCACTAATGTTTTTCGATCGATGTAACTCTTCGAGGTGGAGATAGTTCGGGTGATAAGGTATTAACAGAAAAGTCGATGGTTGGAGTTTAGTCGTGTCCGAAAAACTTGATTAAGTCATTGGGAATTCCCAAGAAATGATGTATTAGGCCTTGATATGTGTTTTGAGATAATATATTGTTGGGCCATGATCGTAAATAAAAAGATTAATATACAGAATATTTTTATAATAAATGAAAAATGTTTTCATTGCAATTGTTTGATCTTGTGTTTATATAATTTATAATAAAACTTAGACAATAAATTCTGCCATTGTTTTACACTCGAGTACAAGGAATAATAAAAAATATAAGATTTAGATATTTAGTATTGTTTGAAAGAACTATATGAATAATATTGATGTGATTTTTACGCCTGAGTTTTACTTTGAATAATTATTTTACTATGATAATTGAACTAATTCAACTTATTTAACATAATTCAATGTTTTATTGAATTTTACAGACATACTTTCAAATATTTTGCGTATTTCATTGTGTTTAAATGGAATAATGTGCATTTTTAAAAGTTTTTGTTGGGAAATTTAACAATTTTTTCAAGCAAATACCACCATAAATCTTGAACCAGGAGGAAAATTGTGAATCGTCTATAAAATTTTCAATAAAAAATCTTTAAAAAAAGTTTTGGGTATGTCCAACCGATGTTGGCAAACATTATAAATACATTAAATTTTGTTAAGAATTTTCATAGTCTAAACCTCCTTTGGCGTCCGAAATATAATCCCATTCATAGAAAAATCGTATGTAGCCTTTGAAGAATATCAGATCTACAACTTTTGGATGTTACAAACTATTCTATTTATTTTTATTTCACCTTAAAAGGCATTAAAAAAAAAAAAAAAAAAAAAAAAAAAAAAAAAAAAAAAAACATTTATTTGATTTGATTTGAGTTATTCAATAGTCCCAGATTTGGAAGTATCCCAGATTTAGAAAAGTCAATTTTATTAAAAGTCTATGAATTACAACTTTGGCAAGTTCCGTTTATAAAGAGTTAATTTAAAAAAAAAATAATAATAAACCCTAATTGCGATTTTCATAAATTTCTATTTTTGTATAGACTATTCACGATTTCGCGAAATATAATGTTCCCATTTGGATCAATTTTTGTTTACTTCTCGAAGAAAAGATGGACTCAATTGGACCAGGAAAACCCTTTTGAAAATTACACCAAAAATAGTTGCTCTTTTATGAAAAAATCCTTGAAAATAATTCCAATTTAATTTAATGAATTTTTTCTAGCATTCAAACACAAGATATATATGTCTACATAGGAAAAGAGGTCCTACTAGATTAAGATTTTCAAAATTTTGATTTAAAATTCACAAAATATTTCCAAATGTAAAAAAAATGTTAAATACAAAATTTGTTATATAAGAAAAACATTTAAAAAAATAATACTTCTTTAGCTTTCGAAGCTCATGTAATCCTTTAAAATGTCAAAATGTGTTGATTTGAATGAACTTTTTTTTGAAACCCACTAATTTTGAGTCATACTTTTCAATTTTTATATTATCGATTCGCTTACTTTAACCCTTCTATGAAAAATCATGAACATACCCTTACTATCTTGAAAGACATTATAGATATGTGTGTTTTGACAGAATATTTGAAAAATATGACCCAAATTTAGTTGGATTACTTACCTTGTTTGCCAAAATTGGTTAAAAATTAAGGATAATACAGCAAAATTAATTTTTTAAGGTTTTGGTGACGTCATAAGATTCACAAAATTCATTTTTTTCGATATCTTGGCCCAATTCTGGCCGATTTGAATGAACTTTTTTTTGAAACCCACTAATTTTGAGTCATACTTTTCAATTTTTATATTATCGATTCGCTTACTTTAACCCTTCTATGAAAAATCATGAACATACCCTTACTATCTTCAAATGCATTATAGATATGTTTGTTTTGACAAAATATTTGAAAACTATGACCCAAATTTAGTTGGATTACATACTTTGTTTGCCAAAATTAGTTAAAAATTGAGGATAATACAGCAAAATAAATTTTTTATGGTTTTTGTGACGTCATAAGATTCACAAAATTGATTTTTCGGATATCTTGGCCAAATTCTCGCCGATTTGAATGATTTTTTTTTTGAAACCCACTAATTTTGAGTCATACTTTTCAATTTTTATATTATCGATTCGTTTACTTTAACCCTTCCATGAACAATTATGAACATATCCTTACTATCTTGAAATGCATTATAGATATGTTAAAATTCTCTAAATATCCAGCTATATATATATTTGAATTTTCTTCTATCTTTAATTGTTCAAAAGTTGGATCATGGAACCAATGGACCGATTCTGCATATCGTATTCTCGTTCTTGGTATTATGAGGCTACTTTTCTTTATTACACTTATAAAACATTTTAAGCGCTTGGATGGGTACTTGGGTTATTTTCTACAAAAAGATTTTTGATTGTTCTCCCGTAAATTTAATAACTGAAAAGAGTGTTATGTTATAAAAATAAAAAATCTTAACGACCATTTTGTAGCTTAAAAAATCTTACTTGGAATAAAAATTCAAATTTTCAAGTACATTAAAAAAAAAAATTACGGTTGAATAAAAATAGAGGCCAAAAGTTCACCTGGAAAACCTTTGATCATTATTCAACGACATACTGATATGTAAAATGTTATATTTGGGATATTTTCACAGTGCGCAACAATCAATTAGGAAAAATTGAAAAAATGAAAAGTTTTCGCTTTGTCTAATAATAACAATGAAGAGTAGGTACATAATACATGTTTTATGAATAGTTATTGTAAAAATGACCATAAAAATTTGTTCCCCTTTCCTTTTATTTATAAATAGCGGACGTCACACATTTTTACCCGCCTAATTCCCGTTCCCGTGAGAATACAAAGATAAAAAGTAGCCTATGTCATCCGGGGATAGTGTAGTTTCTCCACGATGATAATTTTTTTAAGCGGTCCGATAGTTTTTATGTTTATTGTATTTTTATTAATTTCTGATCTAGACATCATAAAAGTAATTAAAATTTGAAAACAAAACATCTTGAATTTGTTTCTAATAAGATATGAATTTATTTGTTTAAGGTTTGTATAAATATAAGGAAATTCGTGAGATTAGTCATATTTATTTATTTTGATTAAGGTACTTTTTTTAATATTTTCAAGTATTTCAACATTGATTTATTTATTTTTAACCAAGACCGGAAGTATGAATTAAATGTTAAAAATTTCATTGAAACAAAATTTGTCTAGGTAAATCCCCAAAAAACGTTTTTGGAATTTTCAATAATTTTATATTTTTAATTAAAAGTAACAAGTATATATTTTTAAGTTCTCAAGTAGACGTGTGTACAGATCGTGTTTTTTTTCTCATGGTATGTGGAAAACAATGTTAACATATACGTATAGAGTATTACAATTTTTATACATACATACAAAATATTTATATTGATAAAAAATAAATTATGTTATTACTTACTATGAATATCCGCAAATTGTTTTTATTTTGTGTACGAAAATCAGAACTTACAACTTAGATATTTTTAACAACTTTTGTTGTATTAACACTTCATATCGATGTATTAACACATCATAAGTAAAAATGACGTTTGCACCTCAATAGATAATTGTCTATACGATTAAATTTTGTGGAAACAAAGTAAAATTGAAAACATTACACATCTGCCGAGGATCGAATCCGGAACATCTGATTTCTATTCGATTATTATTATAAAAAAAGGACTCTAGAGTAAATATCGAAGTTTTATTTGATATTTAGAAACGTTTTTCCACGAAGAACTCAAAAAATACTTAACCGTTATGAAATTTGGTATTCATAATATTGACATAAAACGAAGGGCTTGGCTTGTTGAAGAGCTTTTCTCGAAAAAAAAAAATGAAAACGGTGAAAAAAAAAACTTGATTTTATATTTAGAAATGTTTTGGAAACACTTTCCCTTATTTTATCATGCCCTCCGTTTTTATGTCAAAATTGTGCATACCAAAAATTGAAAAAAAATGCAATGTATGTAGCATTAAAGATTGTCTTTATTAATAGAAACTGTAGAGGTCTCTATCAAAACCACATACCCACCTAAAATTGTTTTCCCTATGTCAGGAGAAGAAAAAAACGAGCAGTATATTTTTTTCATTTGTGGTAAAGAAATTAATTTACATAATTTTCAGACATGCAAATGGAATTTTCCCTCATATTGTATTTATAAAAAACATTTAATTTCAATATTAATTCATCAATTTTTATACAATAATACCTAATAATGGTTAAACATTATTAATAATGAATTATAATTATATATTAATTATTGATAACTATGCTTTAACATTCTAATAACACTTGTTATATTAAATCATTTATATTAAGAAAGCATAGTATACAGTTTGGCCTTTGTAAGCCAGACCAATGACATTCTGATACACTTTAGGTATATTGTATTATCGTAATAGGGGTAAACTGGGCTGCGATGGTATTTATTCGTTTTAAAAATCATCCATTAATTATCGCAATATAAGTTGCGATATTGCAGCCCCTGTGGCTATGGTGACATTATATGAGTTATGTACTGAATTAAAGTTATTTATAGAATTAATTTATTTTGTCCCTATTGAATGATAGACCAGGGTCGATAATTTATGAAATCAAAAAAAACTATAGTAGGATGAAACCTATTGGGAACGGATGAGAATATAACAAAAATAAAAGGAAAAATAATTTACGGGCGATCTGAGGTCGGGAAGTGGAAGGGGGTGAGTTTTTAAGGGTAATAAAAATATCTACAACTTTTATATTTACACTTTTTTCACACAACCTCCAAATTTTTTCGATTGAAAATTAGAATAGTCTTTCGATATTTATTCAAAATAAGGTAAAAATTAAATTTTTTTAATCAAATAAATTTACGGATTGGAATTATTTTCGGCAAAACTACAATACCATTGAAAAAAGTTGTAGGTAATAAAAAGATCTACAACTTTTGTATTTACACTTTTTTAACAAAACCTCAAAATTTTTGTGAAAAATTGAAATAACTAAGTTTTTGGTTTATTTATTTATATCTTTTACAAAAAAAAATTTTTTTAACTAAATTTTTGGAAAACTTACCTTTTTATGTTCCAATCTGTAATGATTTTTATTTAATTTTTCACCTTATTTTGAATAAGTTGTAAATCTTTTTATTTCCTACAACTTTTTTCATTGGACTTGTAGTTTTGCCGGAAATCGACATAAGCCCTGTTTTACCGTTAAAAACTCACCTCCTTCCACTTCCCTACCACAGATCGCCCGTAAATTATTTTTCCTTTCATTTTTGTTATATGCTCTTTCGTTTCCAATGGGCTTCAACCTAATATAATTTTTTTTCACTTTTTACCATTTTTAAAGGCATGTACCCTGGTCTATTAATTTATATTTGTTAGACTGAATTGATATTTAGTTTTTTGTGTTTAACGTTCGACAAAATAAAAGGATTTTTTTTATAAAATAAATCATTAGATGAAGAAATCTTGTGATAATAATCTTTAACTTAACGCAGATTTTTTTTAATTATATAAGATCGAATAATTTTTTAAAAAGTTATCGAGGGAACAAATTTTGACCTCGGAAAGATAAGCAGATTTTTGTCAATTAAAAAATTAAAAGATATTATAAAATTATTGTTGATGTCGATTTCCGTGTAAATAATGCTTTTCTATCAGAAAGATAACAAAAGATTTAATTTAATTTTCTGTTAATCAATAAATCTAATTTATTTATTAAATCTTTAAATAGTGAATTTAATTTCGTGGAAATTCAACGACAATTTTCTCCATAATATTTTTTTGTCATAATTTTTTTTATACATCAAAATGAATTTTTCTGTATATTTTTAATCAATTATCTTATAATTAATAACATAGTATAATTAAAATTAATAGAAGAACTTATATTACCCATTATAATCTGTGATATAACGTCTCCACTAGTGATGTGCCAAATACTTTTTTGAACAGTTATTTAAAATAACTTTTATTTTCTTATCTCTACTACTATTATATACCTTTAATAAGAATTGTTGTTTTCTATTCATGTAGATTGGTATAGTTGGGTAGGTACTATTGTACCATACATTTACAATACCTTCCCAAACGATGTATTCTGAACTATAAAGTTTGTGAACCTAATTTTTTTAGTTAAAAAGTTTGTAAAAAAAATAATAGAACAAATATCTGTAGTTCTAAAATAGCTTGTAAAAAGATATGTTGTTTAATAAAACTTATTACGTATGTTTTTTCTGTAATGTTTAAAAATATTTTCAATAAAAATGTTTGATTTATTATTATCATTGTTTCATTATGCTAAGCCTACACACTGTTTGAAGTTTTCTCATTTTCGGTTTTTTCTTTTTGTTCTAAAATCAGTAACGGGCTCAAGTTCTGGATTGGAATTTCCAGGCTTAAGGTTTTGACTCGAATTTCTAGACTCGAGTTCTGGACTCCAGTCAACATTCGAATACCAATCATAGAACCAGAAATCGAGCCATGATTATTTGAATACCATATAAACTAACTACAGTTTACTCGATCCACCAAAACAGCGACTCGGCACATCCTTAATAATCATAGAACCAGAAATCGAGCCATGATTATTTGAATACCATATAAACTAACTACAGTTTACTCGATCCACCAAAACAGCGACTCGGCACATCACTAACATCCACACATAATAGTTTTTTTATGTACCTACATCATATATTTGACAAATTTTTTTATCTCTGCAGGTTACCTCTGTTCTTTTCCAAAAAAATTAACTTAATAGTGTGCATATTACAACGGTAACAATCCCTTGAGGGGGTTTATAAACAGCTGTTAGAAGTTGAGATTGAGAACATAATTATTATTAACTGAAAAGTTTCCATGTTTTGCTCCATTCAAACCATTTGACTTAAGGGGGATTGAAACACAATACTGAAGCACCCTCCATTACGCAAAAAAATTTTAATTTTCCAGCAAAAATAACTCAAAACATACTTATCTAAATGTTATGAAATTTGGTATTCACAATATTGACATGAAAACGTAAGGCTTGACGAAGATTTTTTCTCGAAAAAACATTTCTAAATATAAAATCAAATTTTGAATTTTATGTTGGTAATTTTTTTCGAGAAAATGTCTTCGACAAGCCCTCCGTTTTCATGTCAATATAATGAGTACCAAATTTCATATTTCATGTATTTTTTTAGTTATTTATCTGCGAAAATTGAAAAAAATTCAATGTATAACATATTACCTGTAATTTAATCCAACAGCCTATAAGAAGCACACTTCTTACATAAAGGAGTGTGCTTCTAACAGCTGTGGATAATCCTTATTAAGGAGGTTGATACTGATCCACCTTCCATTATTTTCGTGTCCAAATAACTCAAAAAAATATATATTTATACAAATGTTTTGAAATTTGATATACACTGCAATATTGAAAACAGAGGGATTATTCACAACTGTGAATAATAAATGAAGCAAAATTAGCTTTATTTGCCCGCTTCCTTTAGATGTAGAAAAGCAATTCCAATATGGCATTTAAAGTGATTGTTAAAAAAAATTTTGGTACACTTGCTTACAACACTGCTTAAAACGGTATGAAATATTGTTGTCGGCTGGAGCGGAGGTAAATATTTCATACCGTTTTAAGCAGTGTTGTAAGCAAGTGTACCAAAATTTTTTTTAACAATCACTTTAAATGCCATATATATATATATATATATATATATATATATATATATATATATATATATATATATATATATATACGCTGTAGATAACGGGAAGCTCCTTTTCGTACAGTTATTGATTTAATTCCAAATAACTGGTTTATGTTTTATTATAGACCACGCAGCGGTCGCCCTGCTATTGATAGTGATCTATATTCCATTTTGTAATTATATATAGGACTTGTTTTCTAATAAAAATTTAATTTTGTAATAATTGCTTTAACAATATTTAACAGTTAATGTACGTACTAAGTTCATTGATCCCAATAAATTAAAATAAATAAATAAATAATTTCTTTAAAAATTTATGTCGATTTATATTTAGAATCTGTGTCGGTAGATAATACAAGGAAGTCAAGAAAAATTATAAAATCAAATATATTTGTATTAAAAACAGGATTTATTTTATATGAAAAAACGTATAAAAAATACAAAAATATAACCTTCAAATTTACAATTAAAAAACAATTAATCAGTTTTAATTTAATATCACTTATGTCGTGATGATTCCACAGTATTGGCTACTTTGGCAACCATATTTCTACAACAGGAAAAAATTTCTTGATACAAATGATTAAATTTTTAATTATTGGAATTACCAAAATATATTTTAAAATATAATTATAGCTTTCATAACATAATACGAGCGCAAAAGTGGTCCTAGTAGTGGATTGAGATTTGCTACTCCCACAAGAAAAATTTTTTAAGCTAACATTTTAAAAACAGCATAAAAATTTTGATCGAAATTTTTTAAGTAACTTAAGAATTTCGAAATTCATAGAATTTTTTAGCTTATTCTAACCAAAAAAGCTATCCTGTAAAATTTTTCGAAAACTTTAAGTTTTAAAATAAAAAATAAAATAACCACTAAATAATTATCCTGAAATACGAATAAACAATAAACTAATACTTTTAAAATCTCTTAAAAGCATCAATAAACAAATTAGCCTAAATAAATATGTTAAATAAACCTAGATTATTTTAACCACATAGTTTACTTTTACATGGTAATGCAGAGCGAATTGGATGGAGCAGTGGACCTGATTTGATCAAGTTAACGCGTTGGCACTCGTACTTAAAATTATAAATTAAAATATTTCAGTCTAATTATTGAAATTATTTAAAAAACGTATTATAATTTATAATGCATAAAAAATATAATTGTAATTATTCAATTATAGAAGATAATGAGAAATAATTCGATTATAATTCAGTGATACTATTTATTGCTTATTTTGTGTCTCTTACAATTAGCTAGCTCATACTAATAGACTCAATTGTAATAGAAAAAATTATTGTTATACAATAAATTGTTTGTTTTAGATAAACATAGAATTTTTGTTTTTGAATTAATCTTCAATATTTTATGGTTTAAAAGTGGACACAATGGAACCATCTTGCTCATTCACGAACTTACATTTTATATCTAAATTATTCACCAAAACTACAGCTTTTGACGATCGAATTATCTTGACAACCGACAAACAGGCGGACGGCTGGACATTCGAAAATGGACTACTTAGATGAGTCTATGAACACTTATATCAAAATTTTTTTCTATCTTCAATATTTTCGATTATTACAAACTTTACGCTAAAATTAATATACTCTGACATATTCTATGTATGTCGACTATAAAAATCAATAAGTTAGTTTTATTAATTATAATGTAAATGTAAATAAAATTTATTCAACAAATACAACCTCACTTTTGCCTTTAGTAAAGTTCGTTTCAGTTCGATTTTACTGTGCGAAAATCGATTTAACAAACTTAATAATTTGGAAATGGTAAATTTTTTATCTTCATAAATAAATTTTGTAACCAACCTTAATCCAGTATCATATCCTGAACAACGTATCTTTTCAACATTATTTACTTCTTGCAATAATTCTGGCATATAATCATCAATTATTACCCAACATTCTTGAGCCAAGTAGGTTAATAGTCTCATAACTTGTATAGAATTAAATCCTAAATGTTTCTTAGTTAATATTCGTACACATTTTAGAAATGATTCTCTAAAAACAAAATAAATTTGGACTAAAATTAAGTTTTCAATTCGTTGTAATATAATGAGTAAAGTTTAAAAACGTTTTTCTATTGGAAAAAACTTTATTTTATGTTTTATTCCTAATATAACAAAATTTTTTTAAACTCCATATTTAATATTATTAAATAATTTTTGTCCCAGGTTTAAACTACCTAAATATTATTAAATTATAAAAAAAAAGGCACAAAAAAGCAAATTGAAGCTACCAAAACATTCAAATATATTCTATCTTTTTAAAATAATGCTCTAGAAACATTTTAATTTATAAAAGCTACCATAAGTATAAATTAAAAGAGCGGACTTTGGATATAGCTGTAATAAAAACGCTACAAAGGTGTTGTAGGATGAATTATGTTTATATTAATATGAAATTATGATTAACTTAATGAAACAACATAAATATCCCCTTCCCCTTATAAAAGATTAATGTTTTTATAGAATTATTATGATTTAGAAGTTTTACTCCCAAAAATCAGGACAAGATCGTATAGATTTTTTTTTAAATTTACTTTTAAGATATCATTACTCTGCTTTCTATCGTTTAAATCCCCTGTCGATAAATATAAACTATATTAATTTAATTAATAAAATAACATTTACTTAACGTCATTTTGATTAATATACGGCGATAAAATTTGAATAATCATGTTAAATAATTCAACAGAAATTTTTTTACTCGGTTCTGTTGATTCTAAAAACATAATTTGTTCTAAAATTCCATCAAAACAGCAATTCGTAAATAAAATCACACTTGTTTTATCAGCTTTAATATAATTTAAAATTTCTTTCAAAACAAGTAAAGCCTACAAAACAAAACACAAAAAATAAATTCAACGAAGAAAATTATTTTATTACTACATAACTGACCTACTTACATTTAATGAATTTGGTTTTGGTGTTTTTCCACCACCCGTTGAAAAATGTAAACAATTAATTACAATATTTTCCAAAATAAATTTTGTTAATTCACGATCAAAATTTGCATCGAAAATACCTAAAGCTGGTTGTCGACGCGATAGCTCACCAGGTTTATTTGTAAAATATGGTATATATTGCACAATTAAGTCTTTTAATGTTTTTTGAATATAAGGGTCTTTTTTATAATCGTTACGTGCAACTCCTTGTACAAACAATATCCAATTTTGTCGTATTGCACCCACACAAAATGGATGTAATTTTCGACCAGTAAATAACGCTGCAGGTAATAACATTAACGTTAATAATATATGGAAGAAACACAGTGGAGTATTCTAAAAAAAATTGAGAAGTTTATTATTAAAAAACCAATTTAAATTAATATCTAGTAATATTATTTATTTCAAACATCTTTTCAAAGATAATCTATGTTATACGCCTCTATATTATCTTTATTTGATTAATATGCGCGTAATAGACATTTATCTATTGAGCTGGAAATGTCATTTCTACAATCTACTTCTGTAACTGATATATTGTGTATATACAACAAAAGCTGTTAAAAATATTTGAGTTAAGTCTGTCAAGTTGCATTTTCCCTTATTTTACATTTTTTGTACTACTTTAGAGTCATATTTCAATGTATAGATTTATAGAAATGGTAATTTGTTTTGAAAATCAAGAAAAAATTTTGAACTACTTTAGAGTCATATTTCAATGTATAGATTTATAGAAATGGTAAATTGTTTTGAAAATCAAGAAAAATTTTGAAACTGAATAAAAATATTTAAGTAGTAAGCACATATTTTTGGAAAAAAGTAACCAATAAAAGTTTATGTTTTTGTAGTATTAGTAGGGTTGCGCAGAAACAAATAAAACACACATATACAATGTTTAATAGAAATTAGCATTTAATTCCGTAAATGTACATAAAAATTCAATTGTACTCTATAAGAAATCAATGTTCACAAATAATGTCAAAATGCACAATGAATCACCCTGTATTGTACATATCTACCTGTCATTCAAATAGACAAATCAGTCCGTCACTACACACGAAAATTTTCTCTTGTAATCGTTCACAAATAGTCAAATCACATCAAAATGTTTACTACAACGTACGACTCAAATAGGTTAACCACTTGAGATTACATTTGTTTACAGCTATGTTACATATACACTCTATGTCTATTCTCTTCAACGGTTTTTCGCGAAAAAAAAATTTCTAAATATAAAATAAAACTTAGATTTTTACGTTAGAAGTTTTTATGTCAAAATTGTGCATACCCAATTTCATAATTTGGCTAAGTATTTTTTATTTATAAGGAGCTATCATATATGCGCGAAAATTGGAAAAAATATAATGTATATTACATTACAGATTGACTTTTTTAATAGAGCCTGTCCACTTAAATTCTGAAGTGATTAAAAAGATCTAGATACAACGATGAAGTAATTAAATATACATAATCGATTAATTGATAAAATAGAGAAGAATTCCCTATTACATACAAATACAGCTACATATTGATTACACATTAATTCATTGAACCCCCACATTATTAATATTTCAAAGCTTTAAACACTGACGTTATTGTTTTCACGTCACTTGAATTGACATTTAATGTAAAATGAAAAGAATATTCGGAAGTTACTCACCTTTGTATAGATTAAATGAGAACAATGATAAAACAATTTAGCAACAATCGTATACGTGTGGATAATTACTTTTTCATCTGGCGATGGACTTCTCAAAATGAATGTAATACGACTATCAATACTATTTAGAATTTCATTTATAAAGTTGCGTATGTCATTTCGATCATCCGTGTTCTAAAATTAAAAAAGTATTATACAGATAAGATAATGTTATTCAATACACGACATTTAACAATTAATTTTTTAAATGTAATAAAATATTAATAAATTATTGATTTTAATTAAATATAGGGGTAGGTACACATTATTTTTCATTGCCTCTTTTCACAACCGATAATTTACTTTTTAATTTTAATTATTTACTGGTGCATATTTTTACTTCCATTATTTAAAAGTATTTAAATTACCAAATTGTCGGCTAAAAATGTAAACCTGGCAACACTGTATTTTGAAAACTTACAAGAGAACGAAAAATATTTTAATTAATTTTAAGGAAAAACTTCAAAAATCAACTGCTAGCTTCCATTTATTTATATGGTAAATGGCGGCTAAGATCGACTTAGCCGCAAACTTTTTATTCATCGCGTGTTTTTTTCAATATAAAATTAAAATTTACTGGAGCTGTTTCTTCTATATTTTATAGTTTTGTTTTCTTTTTCGAATGATATGCGCAATGATAGTAAAAAACGGATTTAGAAAAATTACAGTCTAATCCTGTGAATTATCTATATGGTATATGTTTCGAAGCACAATGGTATTACTAGGCAGTAAGGTATGATGTGCTCAATATTGTATATTAGCAATGTTAAATATCATATTTGATGACATCATACTTTGGTGCCCACCAGGGTTTCGAAACTGCAGATAATGATAATAGAATAGTTTGTGAATTAATGAATATGTATACTTATGAATTTTACTCCAAAATGAAAAATGTATCTCTTAAACGTGTAAAAATAAATTTCGTAAAATATATAAGGTATTTCGGAAATGCACGGAACTATTAAATGTATATGTTCTCAAGCATAAAATACACAAAACCTTTCTTATAAATATTTGTCTGAAATTTATTACCGAAATACTAGGTGGGCACACCAGTACATATTTATTCAAATCATATTAAACTTTTTAATCAATTTTTTTAAATTACTGGTACAGCATTATACAGTTCTTCTTGAATGACAATTAATGTAGGATAAACAATAATTTTATTCAGGCCCACACAAAAATTACAAAGTTTTATCTAGTTTCACCTGTATATTCGTCTATTATTCAGAAACACTGAATAACTTTGTTCTTTATTTAATTACGCTTCCATTTGATAATAAATACGTCTTAAATTTTCTACTAAAAATTCAATAAATAAAATTTCTTTAATACTTGTCTCTTTTATCTCTTAATAATATAAAAGGTTGTATTTATAATTTTTTTTAATAACTTCTTATTAACGATTATTTAATAAATCTTCAACCTTCAATATCTCCGCAGTAATTTCATTTAAAACATTTGTTGAAATATTTAAAATATTACCATGAAATTCCCGAAACATTCTATATTCAAACCGTATAAAAATCTGTTAATAGTATTATTTCTCATTTTAATCACAAGATACACAATAATTTTAATATTATTATACGTCTAATGGAAGTGCTACTATTTAATGCATTTAAGTCAAATATGTATAAAATAAATCTAAGATACAAACAGTCCAGTATAATTTTAAAATGGTTCTATAAGATTGACTTGTATGATACGTTTGAAAATAATAAAAATAATAATCAAATGTAAAAATTAATTCGATCCCGGACTGACGTAACGTAATGACAGGCTTAGACCAATCAATAAAGTTAAGCAACAGCAGTCACAATCTGTATTTGGATGGGCGACCACTGGCAGTACTGTGTGCTGTTGTTGTATAAAAATAATAATAATGATAATAATAATAATCCCCTTTGGTTAATGGCTATATAGCTGAAAGTAACTGAAGCCAGAAATTAAAATATAAAAAAAAAAAATTAATACAGTTCTTATTTTATATCGAATGAAAATCCTGGAAATATGAAACGCTGAAATGATAATACAATAATCTACCACTATTGAGATTATATCATGATTTAAATTAAATAATAAATTAAATTCAATAATTTAAAAATAAGCAATAAATTAAAAATTGTGTTTATTTTTTTATAAGAAGCATTTTTACTTCTGTTAATAAGTAATGCTCTAGGAAAAAAAGAATATAATAGTTACTAAACTAAAAAAAAAATTTTTTAAGAAAAACAAGCGTGGAAAGATTAAGAAGACATAAAGATTTTGCATGGTTGCCATAAAGATTAAATTACAGATACCACGATAGCTGTAACTAAATAAAACTTGTAAAAATAGAACTGATTAGCTATTCGATTGCATTTTGCATCCTATGGTGCTTTAAATATTGATATTTTTTATGTTATTTTCAAATTACACAGTATAATATTCTCTTTTAGTTCAAAGTGCTTTAATTACAGCAAGTTTACAAGCTAATAGCGATGATTATAAAGACAACTTTTCAATAATTCAGTAGCGAGATAGGTAGCGAGTAAACTACGTGTTGCGAATACTGTCACGTTAGCGATACTGTAGGCACAGAATCAAGGAATCACTCTGTACCTCGCTGATAGACCACTAGCGACTATGATCGCACATGGCTAGTTTACTTTCAAAAAATTTTATACACCTGCGGGTAGCGAATTAAGTCGTCCTGCTTTCAACTTCTATTGTAGATAGTATAAAATTTGTTTTTTGGCTCGAGAACGTACAATTTACTAACACCTAATAAATTTATTAATTAGCAGATTATTGAATAATAGGTAATTTTTTTGGAACAGTATTAAATTTCAATTAGGTATCCTTTTTATAAAAGTATCCCAATTCGATTCCAAGGTGATAAAAACATTACAAAATCTTTATTCAACCGATAAGTGCCACCTAAATGCATACAAATTTTACATTTTAAATTGCAATTTAAAAATGAGTTACTATTGTAGCGTAACGATAATTGTCTTTATTTTAACATTTAATGTCTATATTTTAACATTTAGTGTTTATAAACGTTAAAATAAAAACATTTAATGTCAAAATAAGTTGACACATTTTTGTTTACACAACTTTATGACATAATAACGAGGCAGTTACCTTTGAGGTACTCAGAATTTTCGTATAGAAAAAAATTGTTACATTAATAATCCATATACAAATTTTAAATGGGTATTTATACATAATATGTGTATGTATAATAACTATGTTTCCCTTGCACCCGGCATTATACCACTAAAACAATTTGCCTTTACACACTCCTGTACTATAAGATAAAATAATTTGATTTAAATTTAAAG
The DNA here is from genome assembly GCA_020423425.1 of Chrysopa pallens. Taxonomy (NCBI): domain Eukaryota; kingdom Metazoa; phylum Arthropoda; class Insecta; order Neuroptera; family Chrysopidae; genus Chrysopa; species Chrysopa pallens. The sequence goes on from CM035591.1 coordinate 120,460,930, forward strand.
CATAGTTGGTTTTTGTTACAAAACCCTAAATCAAAAACATATACTTCGAAATATATTTTCACATCATTATTATAAAATTAGATATAATTAATACTTAAATTTATTATAAACATTTTATTTAATGATATAAAACAATGGCATTTGGAATCATCTCAAAACATTATATTTACAATCAATTGTGGGGACAGTGTTTAATTTTTTGAAAGAATGTCTACATTCATAATAGGTAACTAATTGTATCTAAAAAATATTTAAATTATTTCTAATTGTGGATGTTGTAAATATAGTTAAGTATACATACCTCAGCTAAATCATATTTTTGAGAAATAATTTCAAAAAATTTTGTTGTATGATCGGAACATTCTATAAGTGTTGAAAAATCATTAAAATTTGTTCGAATTTCAGGTAAATCAATCAGTACACGTAATATTTCTGATAAATTTTCACAATTATTATCTATACAAATTAAATTACATTGTAACCATAACTGAAAATTTGAATTACCTTTAATCATTATAGGCTGATAATTATTTTTATTTCGTTGAATACGTTTTTCAAAATAGAAAGATTATTCCGTGGCGACACGATTTTTTTATATAAAGACCAAAATTAGAGTATACCATGAAAGAAAAATACCAATTTTCCAATTTTCACCTATATATCGAGTTATCAACACTTTTTTGTCCCCTACGTTCAACTTATTATTATACTACTCATGTAATTTGTGGTGTGTATTTTCCACGGGTTGAGTTGGGTTTTGATCCCTGCGTTCAGCCTGTAATTAAACTACCCATGTAATTTGTGGAGTGAAGTTTGCACGGCTTGGGTTGGGTTTTGACTCCTACGTTCAAACTGTGATTAATCTACCCATGTGATTAGCCATACTTATGAGTTTAAAAGATGATGAAGTGATGTAGGCGAAAACTAGAAAATCGGTATTCGTCATTTAGTCTTTACAAATATTCCCTTATAGAATCGGAAAAATTTTAAAGGCAAGAAACACAGATAATCATTCTTCACTATTTCATGACGATTTGCTAATAATTTTTTCGAAAAAACCCAGTTGTGTAATTACTATTGAAGATTGTGATTTAATGAACGTAAATTACACCAAAAAAAAAAATACTTTTTTTTCGAACACAATACAAAAAAAAACTTAACATCAATTCAGTCAACATATTCATTCCATATGAACGAAATAGATTAACTCCATAAATAACATCAACTCAATATTTAATTCATATATTTTATTACCATAGAGTTTAAATTTCTATAAATGTGCAAACCTAAAAAACTTTTTGTTATTTTTTAAATTATTTTTGCAATTTTATGAACAACTAAAAATTCACCAAAAAATCTATAAAAAAATGTATCATTAATTTCTGAGTTTAGTTAGGTTAATTAAATTAGATGGCTAGTAGTTTCAGAGATAGTACCTGAAATAGAATCAACGTATAATTTCTTAAAAATCCAGAGCAAATTTTTCTTCAGAATTCGATAACACTCGATTTATAAGATAATTATGTTCCGCAAATTGCAAATATTTCATCTATTTACGATTAAATAATAGTTTTTAATACATCATTTAAAATCATATCCGCAGAGCTATTGCCTGAGGCTCTCAAGGAATATTACAAAAACTTACCTTCCAATCTTGAAATAAGTTTTATTTTTGTATTTTCGAGACTTTGATTAATCCAAAGAAAAAGGGTTTTTTGAGGGTTTGCAAGTCAAAATTAGATTCTGTTAAAACAATGTAAGAAATGACAAAACGCATAAGACAATATTATTTTTTATGTTTAAACAAAATAAGCATATCGAAAATTATTTTATAGTGTCCGTCATACATATTGCAGAAAAATTATTAAATTAAATTATGAGTAAATCGTCATGACGAAAATATCTTCAGCAAATTCCATTTAAACGAATACGAAAATTTTATTCGAGTATTTACCTGTACAATCTTGTATTGATAATTTGGAAATGATTTTTCAAGTTCATTCAGCACTTTTTGTGATTTTAATAATTTACTTAAAATCTTTTCAATTAATCGTAATGATATGTCTGATGATGTAACAAAGTATATAAATAATGTGTAAAAATTTGCTGAATTTTTATTCGCTAATGGCTGATTATTTAATGATAATTGCATAACAGATGATATCAATTCAGCTAATTGTATATTGGCATTTGGCGATTTTACATTTTGTCTTAATGCAGGCAAAACGTGTTGAAATATATTTTGTGACATTTTTGCGTAATCATTTTCTACATCGTAAATTGTATTTGTATTTTCACTTAGAATGTATAATTTTGATGTAATTGTTATTAAAATGTCATATACAGGTGAAAAATTTGTCGATGAATTATTAAAAGATAGCCAACGGGAAATCCAACTATCTAAAATTAGGAAGTTGTGTTTATATACATTAGATGTTCACCATTTATTTTTATCAAAATGTTTTGTATATTACAGGTTATTCTATGAGAGGCTCGAAATAAGTCAATTTAATTAAAATTAATTCATCAAAAGTTATGTGTTAATCAAATGAATTTATAATTTGTTATTTCCAAATAATTTTTAAATTAAATGATTTAATTGCTAAATTAAAAAAATCATTTGAAATTTATAGTAATTTAAAAATACAAAAAAAAGTTCAAATCTTTCGAAATCTAATAAATTTCAGAGTTTAAATTTGTTTCGGAGTAACTCGGAAAATAAAAATTTTAATTATAATCTAAATAAGGTATTGATATATTACACATAGTTTTACAAAAATTCATCTTTTAAAAGAAAACCTTACCTATCAAAATATATTCACCACAATTAAATTCTTCACTTATATCAAAAATATGCTGTAATCCATCAATAATAATCTGTCGTAAATTAATATTAATTGAATTTGATTCATTTTCAATTTGTGATAATAATATTATTAAAGGATTGCTAATTTCTTTAATATTTAATTTATTTTCAACAAATAACTGTATCAAAGCCAAATTTGCTGATAATAAAATTGGAAATTTATTGTTACCTGATTCTGTTGGAGGTAATAATGAAAGTAAGGATTGCAGCTTTGTACCCTGTCAAAAAAAAAAATTATAAGTTATTATTTGTTTAAAATAAAGAAGAAAAATAAAATAAAACATTATATCGTAGATATTTCATGAATAAAAATTGTGGATTGTACTCGTATTAAATTGAGCTATTTTGGTTACAGTTGTTTTTTTGAAACCACTGTTTCAGAATATATATATAACAGAATATATAACTTGTATAGTATTTAAATATCCTAGCAATCAAATTATTACAATATTATCTCGAAAAACTTTGTTTTTGAATAATTGGGGGGATGGAGTGGACATTTGTAAATTATTCTTAAGGCACGTAGAATTTGCCATAAAATGGTATACTTAATAATTAAGTTTAGGTTATTTGTGTGAAACTTAAAAAAAAAAGTGTGTGTACTTATGTACACGCGTTAGAAGTTATACTTCTTTGGCGTCTGAAAAAAGAAAATTTCAAAAAACGAACCTGCAGTAAAGATCTAAGAAAAATATTAAAATTAATCAAAAAGGTTATATTTCAGTAAAAATAATTATACAGTCAAAATAAACAATCATTAATTATCATTTGAACGAGTCAAATATATTTTTTAAATATTTAAAATATACTAAGCTATATCCATAGATTCTTCTGATAATGATTGAATAGGCATGTGAGTGATAAGTATATAAGTTAATTTAGTTATTTTAAGAAATATATATTATTAATTCTATTTTGTAGCCAACTTCATCATGTCGTTTTTATGGGATTGTGCGCGCAAAGCTCACAAATTCACTATTATCCAAACTCGCCAAAAGAAGTATAACTTCAAAAATTAAATACACGCAAGTTCTCTATTCCTAGTATAAATTGCTGATATTTATGATATTATTTTAATCAGTAAAGTTCATGAAATAAAATCTCAAGTTCTTTTCATAGACCATCTGATTACTGGTTTCTTTCAGCAGCACATTAAAAAAAATTGCATAATTCGTACATTCTACAAGAAAATTCAAGGGCGATTACAACAGAAGCCTTTTTTTATTATAAAATTTACGCTGCTTACCGCTTCATGTAAATCTGCACTCACTGCCATTGTTAAAAATAGCGACACAAAATTGTATAAACCAGTTTGATTTAGCGCAACTAATTTATTTAATGAAAATTTTGGAAAAATACGTCCTTTTAATTTTTGATATTGATTCTGTTGATTATTTTTAAAACAATAATTTAAGAATAAACCAAGTAAACGTAAAAAATGCTGGTAACTTGTTTCGTAGTCTGATTGACCTAATTTGATTTTATCTTGTTGTAAGCGTAATTTGATTTGTGATAATAATGCTGACGAGGTATTACTGTAATTAAAAAAATATGAATATTATTACTAATTTAAGTTAGTTGACGTCGGTTTCAATTATTAAAAAATCCGTGTTTGTGTAGGTATATGAAGTTTTTGTTAGTTTCATGGCAATTAAATTTTTAGACATGGACAGAATATCACGGTCATGGACGATTTGTACTCTTGAAGCAGGAGATACAGGTATTTTTTTCATATTTTTAAACCAATACAATTTGAATCTTCTGTAAGAATTAATTTTGACTTTAAATTTTAATTATTTCCAGTATTGTTGTTTTTAATTTTTTTCGAAATTTTCCAATAAAAAATCCTGTAATTAACTTAAAAATTTACAGAATTATAGAACTATAAAAACCACGCTTAACATTAGTCGCCTGGAAAACATTTAAATAGTTTTCAGTTCAACCATTGGTTGACTAAATGTAGTAAATTAATTCATAATAAATTTTTGATACAAACATTTATACTAGAATCTTATGGACTTAAAATACATTTGAAAATTATTTGAAATATATTTGAAAAATTTTTTTATTTCTATATCATAAGTCTATTTCATTATTGAAAAACAAATAGCCCACTTTCTCATTAAAGCATACTAGTTTTAAACTAATTTTAAACGTACCAAATAGTAGCCATTGATTGTGGTGGATCTGTCGATAAATAAAATAATGAATTTAATCGCCGGTGAAAGTATTCCCATAAGGTAGCAATCGGTTCAGATTTTGGATCCCACCAAGAAATCATTGTTTGTGATAATAATGGTATTAATGATCGTAGATATACTTCGGTTTGTTGTGGTTCGTTAATTATTACATCCTCACTATTTAGCCATGTACTTAAATTCGTTATGATTGGCGAATAATTGGATGAAATCTGTAAGCCAAAGATAATTATTATCATAATAAAAATTTAATATCTTTTCACTTAAAAATAAACTTACCCGTAGATTATTATCTTTGCCAATAAAAATACCTTTTGATGTGTACCCCTGTAACAGGGCAACTTGGCATGTAATCCAAATCGAAAAAACATATGGGTTTTTGCAATTAAATGAAAATGGTAACTGTATTTCGAAACAATTGGAATGTGTAAAATTTAAATTAGCCGACATTTGTTCAAGAATGTCGTTGAAAATGTCCCAAAATGCCTGAAAAAATTTCAATTTAATAATATAATTAACATTTTAACATGTTTTTAGCTTTTAATATAAATAAAAACAAACCCGACATTTTCCAGTGGAATTTATTTGTTCTACAAATATTTGTATCATTATCCATAATTCTTTAACACAACAGCAATTAAATGGTTTCGTAGAACTTAATTGTAAAGGATTTGTCTAAAAATATTTAAAAATAAAAAAATTATTTGTACAAATTTTAACTAATAAATATAATAGGACTGCGAGCTAAAAATTTATAGATTACATTATATTAGATATTTTATTATTTACAGATTTCATTTTATTAGATATCTTAATGACTAATAAATGCGTAAAAATTCGAAGATGAATATAGAAACAGTCTGGAAAAATTATAAACCCCTTAAAAATCTTTCACCCTTCAACCCAATTTTACAAAAATTTTTTAACATGAAAATTATAACTTTTCACGCTATTTTTCTAAACACATATTTTAATGAAAATTTAACTAACATTATTAAAAATATTAACTGAAATTTGTATTAAATCTGAGATTATTATTTTTAATTCTCGTTCAAAATCTTTCTTATCGTTAACATTAAATGTTAAATTTTCTGTAGAATCACTATCATTCGTTAAAATAATATTGTGTTGTCGTGTTTCATCAAATGTATGTAAATCGTATTTAATTGTAAGAAACAGCCATTTTAATTCTAAATACAAATGAAACAAATGATATGCTGGATTTTTAGATTCATTGCCCAATTTTGATCCAGCATGATTAACAACATATTCTGGTAAACTTGTTATATTATTCGATAATAATTTTTGCATTCCAATATTTACAATGTTTTTCATAGTTTGATAATTCGTATCGAACTGCCATGACCTGTAAATACACCAAAAATTTATTAAAGTTTAGAACGGAGTCGTCAATTTTTGTTGATACAAAAATCTTTAATACATAAAATTTATAATTCGCTAGATCAGAAAATGCAAACCTATGATAATCAAACATAATTATCGGGAAATAACTAAATATTAAGGGTAAAAACAAATCGAAAATGTCAACGTTAATCAAAATATATTACCTGCATAAAAAATGCCTTAATAGATAAACAAAATCAACAATTTGTTTCCTTTTCGAATAATAATTGGCATTTTCCAATGTTGATGATCCAATTTTAGTCGATTGTGCAATCGATGCAGCTAATATAATTTTTAAATTTTGACTAAAAACAAAAATTTGTTACCAAACTACATCTGAAATAAATCTATTCACCCAAATAATTTACCTAGATAAATTAAATAATCGATCCAAGTCATTTAAAACTTGTGATCCACAAATATAAGTACGATCAAATAATTTACAATCGACATTCTCATTAAATAACTTTAATATTGGATTAAATGTAAATAATTTATTTAAATATTCTAATTCATTTGTACGTAAAAAACTATGTTCGTTTAATGATCTATCATTAATCATTACTTCCCCCGAACAATAAAATTGTTTGGGAGATAAATTTGTTGATTGTTTTGTTTCTATAAAATATTGGTAATTAAATAAATTGGAATTTACGTCTTATTTAAAATATAATACCCGAGAGTACATGTCGATAATCTTCTGATTGGAAAAAATAATTATCAGTATCCAAAATAGAAGATAATTCTTCTTCGTCCTCAAACATTTTTAATATTCTAATCAGTAATCACTAAAAATTAGTTCATCTAATTTCAAACCACGGCTACTCGGAACTAATGTTTGATAACCAATCATTTAAAAATAAGTGTTAATAAGTGATAAATAAATATAACGGATAGCCAATATAACTATAACCTAATATTTTTGTAATATTTTTTCTTTGCAATTTGTTATTTATTTTGACAGTTTGAATTTTAATTTCTAAAGGTAGATTCCACGATAAATTCAGTATTCAACCACACAGTCAGACATGTGACTATGTGTGAGTTAGACTGACAGTTCAAAACATAAACATGGTTTAAAATAAGTCAATTTTTTAATTGATTTTATACGATGGTAACTATTTCGACAAGTTTAATATTGCATAACCATAACTATCAATCAACCTATTTTATGTAAAAATCGTCCAATTTTCGCGCCCAAATGAACTCAAAAAATTATTATCCAAAAGTTTTGAAATTTGGTATGCACAATATTGACATGAAAACGGAGGGCTTGTCGAATAGTTTTTCTCGAAATGTATGCAGAATGTCAATATTGTGTATACCAAATTTCAAAACATTCGAATAAGTTATTTTTTGAGTTATTTGGACGTGAAAATTGAAAGAAATTCAATGCATAATACACGTTATTTAATTCAACAGTTTTTAGAAGCACACTCCTTTATGTAAAAAACTGTTGTATATAATCGCTCTTAAGATGTATTTTCAAATTAGGTCCATCTAGCTTAAACAGATACAATTATGCCAGCTCCAATTAAACAATGAAAAAAGTCTTTAATATTAAAAGTCCTCTTATTAGTAAAAGTCATGTTAAAAAAAAATACTTATGACAAATAACTGTCAAATAAATATTCGTTAATAATTTAATTTTTGTTTTTTTTCAACATTTTCGTTGATAATAGGTGTAGTATAAATAATTGTACGTAGAAACTGTATCCATATTAATACGATATATAGAAAAAATAATTTTCAAGAATAGTTTATACTTATGCTAAGCTTGTTCATCCTTTTATGGATAATTGTGCCAAAAGCTCAAACAATACTATACCATTTTTATACTTTGCATATGTACAATATATCTAATTATATTAATTTTAGTTTAAAGTTTGCAACGCTTGAAAATATTGGAGCCATATGCCTGTCTTTCCGTCACTAAGATAACTCAAAAACGAGATTTTGGTGACGCATTTTAATATAACAAGAGAACTTAAGTTCGTCAATGAGCATAATCATTCATTAGATCCAATGGATATATAACACAACTTGTAAACCCTTACAAGATAGAGACAAAATTCAAAGACAAAAAACAACTTTTTTTTTTAAACTTTTTTCGTAAAAGGTTTGGATTCGCCACAATTTTAGCTCAAATTTAGCTATTACGCACATTTATAGTTTACAATATAATACATGGACTGAAAATTCTCGAGCATAACACATAGATGGTGTTAGTTTTATTGCAGTCACCTTTTTCCAGTTAATACTAACCTTCAAAAGACAGCTGTTCAAGATATTCTATTAATTAGTTTGTGAGTTATTGTGCTAAGAGTGACACTACTTTTGGTATTTTCAAAACAATGGATCAAAAACAATTTCGTGTTTTAATTTTACACTGCTTCTTAATGGGAAAAAATACCGTTCAAACGAAGCAATGGCTTGAAAAGTGTTATGGGGACTCCGCTCCATTAGAAACAACAATAAAACGTTGGTTTGCTGACTTCAAACGTGGTCGTAGAGACACCGATGATGCAGAACGCAGTAGACGTCCAAATGTGGCGGTAACACCAGAAAACATAAAAAAACCCACAAAATCGTTTTGAATGATCGAAAAGTGAAGTTGCGTGAGTTAGCTGACATCGTAAAGAAATCAAAAGAACGTGTTGGCTATATATTGCATGAGCATTTGACTATGAGAACGCTCTGTTCAAAGTGCGTGCCGCGTTTGCTCACTGTTGACCAAAAAACGAAAACGTGTTGATGATTCTGAGCAGTGTTTGACCATGTTTAAACGTAACAAACCGGAATTTTTCGCCAGATTTGGCTCCCAGCGACTACCGGCTGTTCGCAGACCTGAAAAAAATTCTCGCCGGTAAGAAATTTCGCACGAATGAAGAGGTTATCGCTGAAACTGAGGCCTATTTTGAGGCAAAAAATAAATCGTTCTACAAAAGTGGTATTGAAATGTTAGAGCGGCGCTGGAATGATTGCGTTGCTCTTGATGGAGATTACGTTGATGAATAAAGCTAATTTTGAACCAAAAAAACTGCGTTTTCTTTGTTATGCCCGGGACTTTTCAGTCCATGTGTTATATGTTTAGAGTTTTTTATGAATGCTAATCATTAAACATAGTTCAAAAATTGATACTCCTCTATATGTCGAGTATCTACACAATTAACACTGTTAGTTGTTATTTTCACTTATTTGTTATATGAAATTAATAAGTACTGGATATTTTGTTAGTTCGTGGTTCTATCAGTCAGCATTGGTTTATATATTGGAATGTCTGATATGGTGAATGAAGTTCATACTTCAAGGTTAATTGCTTTAATATAAATTTACCAATTACGATACACATATGAAATAAATATTTTAGTATCCACACTGGTTACATAAACAATAGATAATAGGTTTAATTATTGTATATGATTTAATATGTTCATTACAACACCCCTTTTCCACTGTTGATCAAAGTCTTCCAAATCTCCTTTATTTCTTTCTTTTTTGTTTGAAATATTTGAAAAAATAACTCGTTACATTCAAATTATTCATTTACAAGGACTTATAATATATAAAGATTCATTTACACTATCATCCGTTACGTATAATGAATGTAAAACCATACTTAATGTTATTAAAGAAATACTAATAAACCGCGATTAGGTATATTATGAAAAACAACATTAATTTTTGAAGGATACTTTCATTTTCAAAATAATTTTTTTCTATGGCAATGCAAATTTAAAACTAAATATTTCGTTATGCTTTAACTACATCTAATTTTTGTCTTCTTAAAAAAACATACTTTAATGTACAGATGTATAAAATGTTAAGTAGGCGTTGCGGAAAGACTAAGTCAATAAACATGTATTCGTACCGAAATTTACAATCGTACTTTTACTGGTAAATGTAAACGTAAGTCGCATAGTAAACTTCACCGTGCTTATTATGTGAATCTTACTATGCGATTGAAAACATCTTTAGTTAAAAAGAATTTTGTATCTTTCATCAAGATTTACGGTAGTCACTTGCGCCATTTGCATTAAGCGAACGAATCGAAGCGTGAACTGCTAAGTTTGAATTAACCAATTTAATTGAGAAAGTATATAAAAAATTGATACAAAAGATGTTTTACGTTATATTTTAAATTGATCATTTCATCGATTCTCATTTAAAAAAATAAATAAATAAATGCCAATTTAATTATAATAAGTAAGCAAAAAAAATAATGCGTGTTCTGTTAAGATCATAGGAACGCCATTATAGTAATGTGCTCAGGACCTCTACTGATTTAAGAAGGCCCTGGTTATTAATTTCAAATAGACAAAAATAAATTTAATATTTTGAAGCTTCACGCGCCGACGTTAGCTATGTAAAGCTTACTGATAATATTAGAGCTTTAGTTAAAAAGCATTTTGAAATAATTTTTAAACTGAATAAATGACTTATGAATTTCAAATTTACAAAAAAAAATTAATATTTTCGAGCTTTCATGATTTGGCACTTCCACTACTGTCGTTTTACTAAGTAACCGCTTTAGTGTATAATATATTTATTATGTATATATACAGTGGCCTTTAACCTGGAGAAGTACGTAGTATGCTTCAGCTATAGCCAAATTTACACATTTTTGAAATTTATTTACCCACAGAGAGTTTTAATACAACTGTTCACAAACTCTTTTATTGAAGGTTTTTCGTCAGTACATGATTATATTTTCAGTACTTCATTAGTTTTTATGGAATCCCCGCTTAGGCTCCCCTACCATACGTGAAATAATATGAAAGTGACGACCTATAGTGAACTATATTAAATGCATGCACCATAAATTCGTCGATGATTAATCATAATTTTATATAGTCCATTGAAATTTGGTTCTTCGAAACCCGTTTTGCAATAAAAGCCGTGAGTTGTTAGTCGTATGTCATGTAATGGGTCATGAACACAAGCAATTTGCGATGTATTCTTTTCAATGATAAATCATATAATAAATGAGATTTTTGCAAACTGTAGTAAATTAATATGTTATATATTTTCAATATCATAAAGTTAATTTAAAAACTTCAAACTATTATTATAAATAATATAATTGGGTTAATATCTATAAAATTATTCTTTATGGTTTCAATCATCGCGACGACTATCAATGATTTGCTATTTACTATGAACCATAAAACTGAAAATAATACCAGAAGATGTTCAATCATTAGATAAAATTTATACAGTTCAGTGAAACCGTCGCTAGTCGCTATTATGGCTTGCATTGTGCTGTCGTATGTTTAACGACATCCGGCTAAATTACGGCTTCTCATCATTCGTTTTGATATTAATTTATCATTAGTCTTAGCTATGTTAAAATTACTGTTTAACTTGTATGGTAATCGTATAAATCCACAAGAATTCGGATATAATAATCGATTTTTTTTTAAATATACTAAAACAAATCTGAGAGCGGGGTACGCAACGTACGCATTCATAAACGTTATAAACTTATTCTATAGAGAATGCTCTGCGGTCAAAAAATTATTTAATGGTGTTATTCGGGATCAATGGATCTGAACTGCACATCACTGTCATATATACAAAATTATTTATTCTATGATATATACACACAAAATATACAAAGAACATGAATAGGATGGATATTTATACATTGTACTTGCAAATTAGAGTACGCAGTTGTTAGTACACATTTTAATTTTAATATATATAGCTCAACTGACAGATATTTGTTTATAGAAATAAAGATAATTAAATTAATCAGTGATAATTAGTTATCATTTATTAAGTTAATTTCTAAATATAAAATCATTCAACATTTTAAATTAATTAAGAAATGTGCTGTTAATTAATTGTTGTATAACAAGTTTTTAGTACTAAATACAAGTTTTGTTTCTGTTTTTATCAAAAAAATCCAGTTAAAATGAAGGAATACAGTGCCGAAGCATGTAAAAATATCGTACAAAACGCCCGAAATGCATTTAATACCGGTAGAACAAAAGACTTAAAATTTCGAAAAAAACAATTGAAGGCTCTAGCAAAATTGTATCGGGAGAATACAAATGCAATGGTTGAAGCATTATCCATAGATTTACATAAAAGCAAACAGGAATCAATATTAACTGAAGTATTCTTCATGATAAATGATGTCGAAGATTTATTGGCAAATTTGGATGAATGGTCCAAACCAGACAAACCACCAACAGGTCTTGCAAATATGTTGGATAAAGCACGTATTTACAAAGATCCTTATGGTGTAGTGCTGGTTATGGGTGCTTGGAATTATCCATTACAGTTAACTTTATTACCAACAGCAGCGGCAATTGCTGCTGGTAATTGCGTAATTATAAAACCGTCTGAGATATCAACGGCTAGCGCAAAATTAATGGAAGATCTCATCCCAAAATATTTGGATAATGAATGTTATCAAGTTATTAATACTGGTATAGAAGGTACTACTGAACTACTGAAAAATCAATTTGATTATATTTTCTTTACTGGCTCAACAACTGTGGGAAAAATTGTCCATGCCGCTGCAAATAAATACTTAACACCTACAACTTTAGAATTAGGTGGGAAAAGGTAATGTTTTGTTTTATGTTTTAACCAATTTATAAATTACACACTTAATAATTTCATTACTATTCATTAAATTTAAGTATTTTGCTCTATTAATGTTTCATATTAAAAGAACAAAAGCAAAGGTTCTGCTTTTTCTACTCGACATACATAATATTTCAGAGTATATTAATTTTAGATAAAAATTTTAACACTACCTAATATTGACCGCGCAAACTAAATTTTGGTATATGTATTCACACCCTGATAAAAAAAAGTCCTATTCGATGAAATTTCCTATTTATTTTCTATAGGATTTAATGAAATTATTTATCAGGGTAGAAACACCTTATTATTCCATTTCCAACTGTTTGTCCGTTTGTCATCACGATAAATAAAAAATAAAAAGAGATAGCGTGCTGAAATTTTGGTGACGTATACTAAACATAAAAAGTGAGTTTAAGTTCGTAAATGACCGAAATTGGTCCATTAGGTACAGTGGATCCTTGACACAACTTTTAAGCTATAAAAGATAGAAGAAAAGTTTAAATGCAAATAACGTTTATTTTTTTAAAAACAAACAACTTATGTTTGAAGCATGTTTTCGTAAACTGTTTGAGTTCTCCACAATTTTAGCTCAAATTTGGCTAATAAACACATATAGGTAATAACAATACATATTATTATTATAAATGTATACATATATAACTGCATAGACTGGGTATTTATAGTATTTTATGAATGCTAATTAAAAATAGTCCAAACAATGAAATTCAATAATATGTATTCGATTTAAATAACTTTCATAACTCTGTTAGTTGATTTCTTCACTTGTTATAATACTAATTTTAGATTTTAGTTGTTAAAAGTTTTCCGTTAATTCTATTTTTGTTATAAATTTTTCTTACAATTATTTTTATATGAAAGTCCCATATCCAAACAATACAAAATTGGGAATATGATTTGATTGTTGAATTCATTAGGATATCTGAGGAATTAGTTGTTTTCTTGTTTATGAATAAATTTGTCTTCTAACGCCTCCACAAAATATTATGAATATAAATTACATTCATAGTGACTTTCATAGTGCACAACGTATTGATCAAGAACGACTATTTTAATTTTTATTTTGAGTTTTATAAAGTTGACAATTGCTTTGTTAATTCGGATTATTCGAAAATGATGCAATTATAAGATACTTGACGGGTTTACAAATTCAAATTATTAAACTAGGTCAATATAAAAAATTTAGAAAATTTTATTCATAAATATGTATTCGACAAGGTCAAAAAAAGGTATTTTGAACAAATTTTAAATTTTTAATGAGAATGGAATGCATCAAAAATTAAAAAACATGTATTTTATATTAATGAGTTGCATAAATATAAAATTTATTTTATCACGGAAATTTTATTCAAAATTAAATATTTATTTTCTACTTGTGCTAAGAGCAAAAAATTCTCATAATTATAAAAAAAAAAACATTAAAAAAAATAATGTTTTTTGTCTATCAACATGATGTAAATTAACGGTGAATAAGACTTAATATATCAGATCAATATCACAGTTAAAAATAAATTACATTTTAATTTCCATTTTAAATTGAATACTATATTTAAATCGTTTGCAATATTTTTCTGAGACTATTACAATAGCTTCCCGATTATCGATTATTACTATATCTTCATTTTTAGTTTTCTCGCACAAATAACTCAAAAATTAATTATCAACTGGCAAAGCTGGCACAATCTTGACATAAAAACGGAATGTGTGTTGAAAAGTTATTTCCGAAAAAATTTTTATTGTATATTTAAAAGTTTTTTATGGCATAAAACTTTTTGTTAAGTGCTCCATTTTCATGTCTTTGAAGATTTTGTACACCAAATTTAATAAGATTTTGATAATTATTTTTGAGTTATTTGTATATTGGTTTAGACATTGTGTTTATTATAAATGTCTGTGATTTTTTTGTTTCAAAGCCTTACATTTTATTGTTTATTATAAGTTTGTCATTAAAAAAAATGTGTACATCATTTTTTTTATGATCCACACTGTTTACAAAAAGAAAATAAATTTATTCTTATCAATAAACTCTTTAATTATACTGCAAATGTTTTAATACAAGTACCAAAGTATATTATCTAAGTATTAATAATAATAATCTTAATAATATATTGCTTTGTATAAAGTTATATAAAAATAATTATTAGCAAAATAAGTATATAGATATTTTATTTCAAGTAGGAATAATATGATTATTTTTCACCTAAGTAGATGCATAGTTTTAATTGACATTTTCTATTGAAAATTAACTATAATTATAAAAGAAATATATTTATGATTAATAGTTGTAAAAATATTGGTTATTATGTATTCATAAAAGACAAATAATAATAATGATAAGTCTTTTCCGTTCCTAGGCAAGTCTCGCATAGCGTTGTATTGTATCACTGTACAGTTTCCATGTTGCCAACGAGCAAGTTTTTGTAATTTTTTTCTTTTAACGATAACCCACTTTCCCCGTTTCTGTGCTAGCAAGGTAAATTCGATTTTTTTTTATTTCAGGGTGAAATTCTCATTTCTGAGTAAAGTCTAAAGTTCATAGATCTATTTGTTATCTTTGTAAGCTCTGCATATTTTTTCATCTCTTTTGTAATGAAAATACTTATTTACTATATCAATTTTAAAAAGTTAAATATTTGTTTTCAAAAAGAGGTTTTTAATCTAATTTCGTCATTTTAATTAAATATTTTATTAATAATATATTTTATAAAATAACGAATACATTACTTCATAATGAAACAAAAATAATATTTATAAAACTAATTACCTACTGACAACACAGAATTGGTACAATTATCATAGCAATTAATATGAAAAATATTATAATTAATATCAGAAGTTCGCCTAATTTAATTTTGAAAGAATAACAGGGACAATAGTATAAACTTTTTTTTCTTATGACGGATAATTAATATTTTTCATTTTCATTTTCGCCCAATTAGTAAATAATTGTAATGAACAATTAATTAGTCGTTAGACAGAAATGGGGGAAATGTCATAAGCAAATGACATCTATCCTACAGTATTCTAGGGGAGATTACGATATCCGTGGCGCCTCGATTTGACAATTTTGATAAAACAAGCCAAAATAAGATGAAAATGAAGAATACCAATTTTCGAGTTTTCGCCTATTTTTCGACTTATCGACAATTTTTTTTTTTTTTAATTATCATGTTTATGTCACATTAATTTATCTTAAATTTTGAAGTGTACATAAGTGCCATGGACATCGATAGGACCTCTTTTCTTAGAATAACTATTATGTGGAATCACTATGGAGATGAACATGTATGACGTCATTTATGCAAATCTCCTTTGTTTAATTAAGAACGTTAAACGTCCATATTTTGGCTATTTTTTTTTTTTTAAATAACTTCAAATTCATGTTCGTGAAGTAAAGACGCTTCATTTGAAGTGAATTTGCATCAGAATTGTGATTTGTACATCTTCTCTATTAGCAATATTATTTGATAGCAAGTTCTCAAGTTCTAAATTTAGACTTAAAAGATTACTATAATGTTGATTGCTATCATTTTGACTAACAAAATCAACTAATTATAAATTATGAATAAAAATATTCTCCCTTTTTTTTACCAAGGTCAAAAATAGGAAGTTTAGAATGGGCAAATAGTTATAATTATTATTATTTAATATTCATAAAATTTTAATAAGCTTTAATAAACAAAAATATATTTCTATTGTATGAATTTCTCACGAAATTCCGCAGAAAAATTGAATAGTTAAATACGGCTGGTTTAATGCAAATGATTCATTTAAAAAATTTCCATGCATTAATTTTTATGGTATAAAATATACCTAATTAAAATTTAATTATCCATTTATTTTCATAACTTTTACAAATTCGATTCATATCAAGTAAATAAAATTGTTGAAATTTGGTCATATTGTTACCAAACCACATTAACATTGTGATAAAAATTATTATTTATAATGATAAGAATTTATAAAATACAGGATAGTTTTATATTTTTTTAACAGGCCCAACTAAATGTCTACTTAACCTAGACTAAAGTTATGATAAAAAAACTACTTATTTAATATTTTTTTAGTCTAGTTTAAAAGTGGATATGTGAATTAAATTTTAAGAATAATGATTAAAATCCAAGAATAAATAACGCGATTTCGAATACAACAACAAAAATTTGGAAAACGGTTGACCCTAAAGGGTATCCTTGCAACTTCCAGCTAATTCCATACCTAAGCACTTAAAATTTAACATACTACAATGGTTTTGAGCTCTGCGAGATCAAAAATATACTTTTTTTATTTTTTAAAAACTCGATTTTTGCAAAACAGGATAAAACCAATAACTTCTAAATTTTTGAAAGTCATCGATTGTCTTAGTGACAAATTAAAAACACTTGTTTCCTAACTTTCCAAGCTCTTATAGTTTTATTGTGACAATAAAAACGACCCGATTAGAAATGTCGGATTTATGTTAAAAAAACACTTGTTCTCGAATATTTCGTTAACGATATCTCTCGAACCAATCAACCGATTTTCACGTTTTTGGCGTCGATCGACGTGGTTTTTTGAGCATTATTTTCTTTTATCAAAATCCGAAAAGAAATGTCAAAGTTATGTAAAAAAAACTTTTTTTTGAATGTTTTCGTTCACGATATCTCTCGAACGAATCAAACGATTTTAACCGGATTGACTGCGATTGCCGTAGTTTATCAAGGTTAAGAGCTGATTAGTTTTTGGAGTTAATCGATAAAGTCGTTTAAAATTTATTTCAAAAAAACCACATTTAAAAAAAATTGTTTTCTGTTTTTTTTTGAGATTTCTCAAAATATACCAGTGCGAATCGATCCAAATTGTATTCAAAATCTAATTTGGTCAAGCCCTTTATACATAAGTTATAAGCGGTAAACATACATACAGATATAGTGACAACCTCGCAGGGGAAGTCAGGGTAGCTTCCTGTAAGCTCAAAACGTCGATATCTGATGAATACTCGATTTTTGCAAAACGGGGTAAAACCAATAACTTCCCGATTTTTGAAAATCTTCGATTTTTTTAGTGCGAAATTAAAAATAATGCGTCACCGTCCATTTAAAATAGAAAATCGACTTGTAATGTACCATTCACTGTGTATTATTTTTGCCGAATGTAGTATAATATTTATTAAAATTCAAGAAAACAATATCTCTTATTAAACTCACAAACATATTTTTAAAAGCTATTCATTTTTTTAGAAAATCTTTAGAAAAAATTAAAATGTGGTGTTACCGTTATCTTTGAGAATATATCTTAATTTATTTTTGACATTTCCCGCTATTATTAAACTGAATTATATGTATCTCTGTTTCGAAAGCATTACATCATGAGCATACATATATGGTGTCATCAAGCCATGTTAATATCACGCCATATGTGGATGCCGATCTATGATGTTATTATACTTTCGAAATACAGGTATATTTTTGACATTCGGAAGTTAGTAAAAAATGCGTCTAAATTTGATAATTAAAATTATTTAGATTAATATAAATTATAAAATAATATTTCTGCTATTCAAAAAAAGTAAAAGTATAATTAAGTTTCAATAAAAGGTAATTTAAAAGTCAATTAGATGTGCTACGGCAATTTTAATTATCGATTCGTCATTAAAATGGTTTTGTATTTTTTTAAAAAAATACAGTGTTCCAGAGGCGCAGCAACTTTAAAATTTCAAATAACACCCTATTACGATACCTCATTTTCCTGATAACAAATAAAATTCTCGTATTGATTCTATTATTTGAACTAATTTCTTGTATTGATTATTATTTATTATTTGCGAAAATCGCTTCAAATAGATCTTTTCATTTTAAATTTTGTTGCTGGTAATAATAAGTATTAAAAAGATTTGTTGGTTATCATGATGTGTAACAGTAGAAATTTTACATTCTGTCCGAAACAAAAACAAATCGAAATTTTAAATGGATAGGTTTATTTGAACTGATTATTCGAATAATATTCAATACAAGAAATAAGATATTTTCAATAAATTGTTTATTTTTGATAATATAATTCACAATCATAAGAAAATTTGGATAAGTACATAAAAAGAAATTTAACATTTATACCAGGGCAGATAATTTTTGAAAACAAAAAAAAATATAGTTTAGTGATAGGAAAAATAAATTACGCGCGAACTGAAATCGAGAAGTGGGAGGGAGTAAATATCGAAAAAAACACCCTAATTTTCAATCGAAAAATTTTGAGGGTATGTGAAAAAAGTGTAAATACAAAACTTGTAGATATTTTTATTACCTAAAACTTTGCTATTTAACTTTTTTCCATAGGACTTGTAGTTTTGCCGGAAATCGAAATAAACCGTGTTTTACCCTTAAAAACTCACCCCCTCCTACTTCCCGAACTCAGATCGCCCGTAATTTATTTTTCCTTTCATTTTTATCATATTATCTTGCGTTTCCAATGGGTTTTATCCTACTATAATTTTCTTTCACTCTTTATCATTTTCTAAGGCTTCTACTCTGGTGTAATTATTAATAAACTTATGAAGTAATTGATTGAAATTAATACGAAAACTTACGAAACAATTTTTTAAACTTTGTACCATAACTTGGTCATTATTTTTCGATGAATTTCAAATTTGATAGCACGATTAATTTCAGTGTAAAAAATTCTCTAAAATGAGAATATCGTAAGGTATAGGGTGAATATGAGGCTACAATGTTTATTTAGAGACCACCCTGTAAGTTTAAAAAAAAAAAAAATAGAGTAACCTTTTTAAACCAGACTAAAAAATATTAAATACGAATTTTTTTTCTTTTTATCATAGCGTTATCGACTAGAAATATTCAACAGGGTGTATTAAAAAATTCACACCTTGTATACTTATTATGTCATATCCACCTTAATTATTCTAATTGATTCATTAAATTTAATTATATTATTCCAAAAATACATAATTAACTTTTCGGTTTTAACATTTGTACTTAAATATTATTATTTAAATTAGTTTTTGATTTTATAAAAATGTTGAAAAAAATTTTGTAGTATTCAAATCGCTCGAATGAGGTACCGAATTGATCAGACTATTTCTAGAAATAACGCATTTAATAAATTTATCACTCAATACTTGAATAGTAAGAATTGATAAATTCCGCTCCAAATTGATCTTCACATCATAAAAACCACGTCAAATAATGTTTAAGCACATACGGGCATCTATTGCATACAACACATGAGGGTTTGTAAAAAAACGTGCAACGTAGAGTAGACCTGAGTAGAAGCCTTTGAAAATGGTAAAATGTAAAAGGAATTATTGTAGAATGAATGCATTGGAAACGGAAGAGAATATAAAAAAAATGAAAGGAAAAATAATTTACCGGCGATCTGATGTCGGGAAGTGGAAGGGAGTGAGTTTTTAAGAGTAAAACACGCTTTATTTCGATTTCCGGAAAAACTACAAGTCCTATGGAAAAAAGTTAAATAGCAAAGTTGTAGGTAATAAAAAGATCTACAACTTTTGTATTTATACATTTTTCACATATCCTCACAATTTTTTCAATCGATTTTTTCGATTTGGGTGCTTTTTCGATATTTATTCAAAATAAAGTGAAAAACTAAATATTTTGAATAAAAAACATTACAGTGTATTTCGAGCATAAAAAGGTAAAAGATTTTTTTGTAAAAAATAGAAACAAAGAACTTGGTTATTTCAATTTTTCACATAAATTTGGAGGTTATGTGAAAAAATTGTAAATGCAAAAGTTGTAGATCTTTTTATTACCTACAACTTTGCAATTTAATATTTTCCCATAGGACTTATAGTTTTGCCGGAAATCGAGGTAAATCGTGTTAAACTCAGTTCCTTACCTCAGATCGCCCGTAAATTATTTTTCGTTTCATTTTTGATATATTTTCTTTAGTTTCCAATAGGTTTTTTCATTCTTCTATTTTTTTTTCTCAAATTATCGACCAGGGTTTATAAATCCACGATTAATTGGTAAACTTTGTTGGCAATTTGGCAAGTTTGTATTTTGATAACAAATATCACTAACCAGTTTGAAAAAAAAAATATTTAAATTGTATTATTATATTTATTTTTATATAAATCAATAATTATTAAGTAATTTTAAATTTATACTCTTCAAGGTAATATTATTATAAACTGTTTACCTTGACAGAGATTTCTTCTTATTGAAATAGTAATAAAATTATAATGAACCTTTGTCTGCAAAACAAATTAACCTTACAAGCAAGCATATGAACATATAAAGGTTAGTTAATTAAATGATAAAATTAATTTACAATTTTTTTTTTTTTTTAATAATAATTTTCTGAATTATTTTCTTTAATAATAAGAGGCTAACAATAAATTAGCAGACTCTTTTTCTTCAATAAAATTTTACAATGTACTTTGCTAAGTAATAAATTTTTTTAAATTTGGCATAATTTCTTGAAAGTTTAAATTTTGAATAAAATTAAGACATAGTTGATGATATATATCTTTTTCAGTATTTGACTAAAATCTGAAAAATACATCTATACAGTATAGAAACTATAAAACAGCTTAAACAATACCTTGGTCGGTCCTTTAAAATTGCTTTCTTACTATCGAAAGTAGATGATGCTATAGGATTTTATCGAGACCAGTGGCCACGAAAAAAGTTCACAGCTTCTTCATCGGAATTGTTGTGAATAATGAATGGAGCCAGAGTTTCAGATCCGAACATTCTATATCTTGAAGATTTCTACAGGTGCAAATGATGTAAACAAGGACCGTCAAAGATTCCCAAATTATAAAGGTCATAGTTCAACCGACAGTGCCCTGTCAGAACACCCATTATTCTTCTTAACTGTACCTTGGTCAGTTTCAACCTGTATCAGTTAAATGGTTTAGCGGTGGTAATACACAACTTAGCCTGTCGAATTCCGAGAAGTTCCAGTAATTTTGATGAGCTTGTTATTTTCTTTAATACCAAATTAACCGGGATCAATCTGGGATCAATATCATTCAGTGGCAGGCGATTCAATTCTTCGAAGCACTCAAGAACAACCATCGACTTGAATCTTGCAGCCTCAAGGGATAAGAGAGTAGCACGCCTATCTGAGAAAATGCTGATTTGCACTGCATTAAAACTCTTCGTGTTATATATATGGACACCTCTGAACAAAGCGAAGATTTTTGTTTGAAAAACTATCGCGTGCTGACCTAAAGGAATCGTTTTCTTTATTCTTCTTGGTGCATAAACCCCCGCTTCAGATAAAGTTCCGGCCCTTGACCCATATGTGTAGAAATGTAGTCCGGGAGTGGTCGAGAAATTAGGAAAATAAAAATCCCAATCCGTTTGAGAAAGACGAACGACCCTAAATTTGCGATCAAAGCGGTTAACAGAAATAGTGTAATCTTGCGTTATTTTCACAAGTGGAGTATCAGACTACAGTCTATTCATTATATTCGGGTGACCTATGTATGTCTTATTGTGCCATTGTTCACAACTTCTAAGTCGATAGGCCACCGTCATAGACTCCGCTTCAATTATCAAATGAATTGGCTGAATACTATACACTATAATGAGCATGATTAATCGAAAATGAGATATAGAAATTTTTAGAAATATTTTTTTCAGAAAAACATATCGTCATGACTTCCGTTATCATGTTAAGATTTTGATATTATTTGAAAATTTCATCTAAATTGATTTGCTCATTATAATTTTTTGAGTACCTAATTGTTTGCGAAAATAATATCTTATTATAGATGCCTAGCTTTGTTCAAGTTGTGTATAAGTGTATGTATTATGTATGCATAATTAAAAATACGATGCATATGCAAATGTAATAAATACGATTGCTATGTAATTGATTAATTGTTTATTGTATAATATAAAAATTAATTATAAATATGCATTAAGGAAAAATTTTAAAAACTTCGATTTTTGCGTAAAAAATCCACTAATTTTTTGTTATTGTAAAATAAATATTAATAAATTTGAAAAAAACTCTCCAGCGTTACCTAGTAAATTATATACAGAAATAGTGTTCAAAATTCACTTACTTTGAAAACGCAAGTTGTGGGAAAATTTCTTTAAAGTTTTGAACTGAAAAAATTTGGAATAAACGCAAACGTTCGTAAGTGAGCCAGGCCCATAAAGGATGTTGCTATCATCCATGATGTCTATAGCATGTTTTTAGCAAATCCTGCTTTTTTTAGTCTGTTTTTTAACTTTCTGCTCCTTGGCTTATATGAGAGCTTAACAGCGGGCGAACGCTCAAACACCTCAAACAATTAATAATAACGTCATCAATTTTGTGCCGATCGACTTGAAATTTTAACACAATATTATCTTGAGATATTATGCAATCAATTCAAAAAATTAAAAATTTTTAAACCCTTTAAAGGTAACCTCTATCAATAAAGTGTAAAATTGTGTGATAAGGGTTGAAGGGAGCTAGTTTATATTTTATCATTCGTTAATTAGTTTTTCTTTTCTCAATTTTCTAAAATTTATGACGAAATAAAAATAATTTTGTAACTGCTGTTTTTTTTAATCATTTCTTGATACGCCAAAGGGTTGGGATCACCTGTAACAAGAGCGTGGGGTGGAGGTTGTTCAAAAAAACATAAATTCGAAACGTAATTTATTGCAGCTCTATTAGAATAATTTTTCAATTTGATTATAATTTTTAAATGAAACATTAATGGAACAATCATGATTTAATCTAAAATAATATATATAATTTTTAAATTCTATTTTCTAGCCCTGTATTTTTAGACGAAACAGCCGACATTTTAACAGCAACAAAACGTATACTATGGGGTAAATGTTTAAATGGTGGACAGACATGCATTGCACCTGATTATTTATTGTGCACGAAAGAAATCCAAAGTAAAGTTGTCGAAGCAGTTAAAGAAATTTTACCCAAATGGTATGGTGATAATATTAAAGAGTCGCCAGATTATTGTCGTATTGTTAACGATAAAAATTACCAGTAAGTTTTATTAATCTACTTTGTTTAATTAAAACCAGGGTCATAAATTCAGGATTCGTAGATACCTTGAAAATGTATGACGTTTACTCATATTATCAATAATGACTATATTATTAAAATGACTAAAAACATTTTCATTGCCAAAGTAAATTTGACTAGCAATTCGTCTTTGATTTTCATAACTTCACAGAGCGGATGAACCAATTCATTAAGATTCTTCTCATCGCGTTAAGGAAAGCTTTGACTTTACTGAAGTCATCACTAAATAATAAAAACTTCTAAATTTTATCTTAAATATTTATTAGCAGAATTCACCTACATTCAAATATAAAGATAATTCAAGGTGACGATTTCAATATCAAGGAAATATGAAATTTCGTTTAAGTCAGGAAAAATGATAAAATATATTATTCAAAAACAGATTTTTTAATTCATATTTTGAATTTGATGTTATTTTAACACTAAATTAACCAAGTTAATAATTGTTCACTATTTTTGTAAGACCAATAAACTAATTATTGCCAAAAAACATTGTGGAAACATCAAATATTGCCTCATATTTGCGATAAAATTCATATTATTGGACCAAATTGAGTAAATAAGATAAAACTTTGTTAAAGTTGTTGTCAGAATCATAATTTCTGAAATTACTTCAATTAAATCAATTTAAATTACTTTTTCCAAATAGCATTTAGTTAGAATTTTTCCAATTGGCATTTAGTTAGAATTTTTCCAATTGATTTTTAAGGAAATCTTGATAAAATATTTTTCTTTATTTTGTGCAAAATTTTGAACGAAAAGCTAGCAAGTCACTTTACAAATTATTTTCAGAATTCTTTTTTTTAATCAATATTTTAATTTAATTAAAAATTTTTTGGTGCGTATAACCTTGAAGAAATAATTGACATTCAATTTATTAATGATTTTTTCTTTTGTCAACACAGGAGGTTAAAAAAACTATACGATGCAGAAAAAGTAGCATATGGTGGTGATAGTGACTCGTCAGATAAATTTATTGCACCCACAATATTAACAAATGTATCTCCCAATGATGCTGTAATGCAAGAGGAAATATTTGGACCAATCTTACCAATAATCCCTGTCCAAAATGCGCAAGAAGCAATTGATTTTATAAACTCACGCCCAAAACCATTAAGTTTATACGTGTTTACAACAAA
Source organism: Chrysopa pallens (assembly GCA_020423425.1). Taxonomy (NCBI): domain Eukaryota; kingdom Metazoa; phylum Arthropoda; class Insecta; order Neuroptera; family Chrysopidae; genus Chrysopa; species Chrysopa pallens. Next base: position 120,486,162 of record CM035591.1, read on the forward strand.
CAATAAAATTAAAAAATTATTCTTAGAAAACACATCAAGTGGAAGCGTATGCATTAACGATACAGTAATGCAATTTGGTGTTGACACTATGCCATTTGGTGGTGTTGGATTCAGTGGAATGGGTGCTTATCATGGTAAATACAGTTTTGATACATTTACACATCATAAATCGTGTTTAATCAAAAATTTGGGTGCATTGGGTGAAACATTGTCATCAGCACGATATCCACCATACAGTGATAACAAATTATTATTTTTAACAAACATGTTAAAGAAACGTCGTAGTATTATACCTCTGAAATATATCCCATATTTGGTTGTATTTGGTTTAGGTGTTGCATCCGTATTTCTTGGTCAATATATTAAAAATTCAACAGGCTCAAATAAATAACAATTAAAACGTATTGTAAAATTCGAAAAAAAAATTTCGTAGGTTTTTTTTTCATGTGCTTTTAATAATTCAACGTAGATTGAACAGGTTTCATCAATTTTTCACCAAATTATAATAAAATAGCTCTACTTATCTGGAAAAGGCAAATGAGGTTTTTTGAATCGAAAAAACTCTCATGCTTAAAAATTGAATTCGAAATCTATTAGCTAAGATTCGTCACATCATTTGAGGAGCGACGGTATATTTTCTCAGATATATTATACTTCTAGATCAGTGAAGTCTGAAGGTTATAATATAAAGTGGGTTTCAAAACACTTAACGTTATGCTGTCCAAAACAGTATGACATCAAAATATATATTTAACATTGCAAATATACAATATACAATGACATGATATCATTCTCGGCAGCAAAACGTTAGGTGTTTTGGAATTCTAGGAATATGGAATGGTTCTGATAATATAAACAATGTTTCTTAATGTTAATTCCACTGAATAGTAATGAATCAAAAGTCAAGATTTATAATTCAATCGAAATCGGTTGATCAATGTCAATTTAAATTTCTATTAAAAATTACCATTATATATATTTTATTTGGATACTTTAAGAATCCGAACATTAGTCTACAAAATTTTAACACAGCCATAACATAACTTAAATTTCTATTGAACATAAATTTGAATAATCAAAAAGTTTGATTAAATAGAGTTTCTTCAGTTATTTTTTAAATTAATATAATTTATTTATGGACATTAGATACAGTCTATGATAGTTTTTATTTTTAATACATGGAAAATATAACCTCTTAAAATCAAAAAATCAAAGGTGACCAATGGGGTCATCAATTACATAGCATTTATTTTTGTACTAAAGTCGCAATAATTATTTTTTAAATATTGTTTTCTGTTTTTTAAATTTGTAATTAAAAAAGAAAAAAATAAATAAATAAAAGGGATTTATTTTAAATTTGGTTCTATAATTTTCTTTTGGTGATGGCCAAATAATATTCTATTTTTAAATGTTGAGTTTTTTTTGTTGAATGTCTATAATTATTGTTTTCAACTAGAAGCATTTATGGTAAATATTTCATAAAAAATTTTTAGCCATACTTGATGTTTTCAAAAAAGGAAATTGTGAGAATATTTCCATAATTATTCATACTGAAATTAAAATAATCAAATAAAATTAATTTAATAATTCTTCGAAATTTAGATATTGTAGAACTTTTCATACATCAGACCGAATTGGTATAACATTGATTTTAAAACGGGTAGTTTCTGTTATTGTTTTTGGCAAACTTCTAAAGTACCAATTTTGGTCAGCCATACAAATTTTTCTCTACACTTGTTAATTTTGTATATTATGTTTTTTGAATTTTTGTGTATATTTTTAATTTAAAAGAAAAAATAAAATGTAAATATTGAATTAAGTTTTTTTTTTTATTCCTTAATAACTTTATTTAAATAATTTATTTTAAATAAACAAGAAATATTCAGGTCGATGTATTTTTTGGAGTTGACTACTTGTAAATTCTATGTGTAAAAACTTCTAGACGCTCTAACTGTTATTTTTGATAATAGCCAAAAAGTCAAAAGAAAATTTTATGGTCTACAATTTTTAATTGGAATTTTTTTATTAATTGCTTTTTGACCCAAATTTAACTCTCACCCCTTTCAAATGTATAAAAGTTTATGATGTAAATATTGAATTTAGTTTTTAATTATATTATTTATTCCAAAATAAAACTGAATCTCTGAATATTTCTTAATAAAAAAGTCTTAAGTATATTACATTCTAACTTGATGAAATATGATTTTACCATCAATCACCATTACAGTTTTTATCATTCAATTTTTAATAGAATTCTCTAATAAATTATTAATGAGACCTCAGAACTTTTTTAACCATTGAAGACGTTTTAGAGTATTTTGCCTGTGAAATCCGTGTCGAAAATTACCAATTGACCGTTACTTTTCAAAATATCATTCCACATTACATCAAATTAAAATATATTCAACTAACAAAAAAGTAAATTTAACACTGTTCTAGTTCTACTCTGTATAATTCGATCTAATGGTATATGATTTTTTCTTTCGCATTAATAGACTTTTTTTCAATATTTTAATCTAATAAGAAGTTTCAAAATATTTTTATTAATATGTATACATAGAGGCTGTGAGGTATTTAAATGAAATTTTTGTAAATAATAAAAAAGACACAAAATACTGTTTTAAGAAAGTTCAGTTTAAATTAAAATTATATATTCGAATACATAAGGTTGTGTGATAAATATATTTATCTCGTATGCAAGTAGGTAAATTGATTTGTTTATTAACGTAATTTTAGAAATAATGTCTCTTATACTTATTTCATCATTATTTTACTGAAAATTTTGTATACCTGATATATATAATAAAATATATAAAATACATGACAATATGCAGTCTTAAGTTTATAACGTTAAAAAATATTGCAAATTTTGATAAGGGTGGCGTAAGATACGTATAAACTGAAATATGTGTTGAGTTCGTGAATGAGCAAAATTGAACCACTGGATGAATCGAGATTTTTTGTAATTACACAAGTAATAAACACCGTAGTTATTCGTACCTTGCATAGTACGTGGAAGGGACTTCTTAATCAATTGATGCGCTAATAGTGTCTAAAATTTATAATAAAACATTGATGTTCTAGAAAATATAATTATTTGTTCAATTATTTGCATGTAAATTGTATAGCAAATATTTTTTTAGTTTAAAAAAACCGCTTTAGAAAAATAAATTATGCAATTGAAGATAAAAACTAACAAAGTTAACTGTTTAGATACTCGACATATGGTTGAATAGCATTGTTTAGACTATTTTTAATTAATATTCATAAAATACATCCAGTCCATGCAGTTTTATATACTTGTATAATAATAATATGTATTGTAATTACTAATATGTGATATTAAGCTAAATTTGAGCTTAAATTGTGGAAAATCCTAACATTTAATGGAAAAAATTTTGTTTGTTTCAAAAAAAATAACATTTTTCTCTGCATACGAGGCCTCTATCGATCGAACTATCATAAAATAATCACATAATTTTTTCTCCCTAATCTTACCTAAAAAAAAAAAATTATATGATATTAAGAGCTAGCGCACTCCATAAGATTTTCAGAATATCTGGTGGTCAACGCACACCATCGGACAGTCTTATAAGAAATTTTTATAAGAAAATCTAATCATCAGACAAAAATCCTAAACAAGCGCATATCATCGGATACGTACAACGAACCACAATGAACCAATGAACTTTCAAATATTTTAAATTTAATAATTACTTTTTTAATTAACAAATGGTCTATATCAAACATCGTAAGATTTTTGATCAGAAATTCTGATGCTACTTCAGACAACATTATATGTACGCATACACCATCAAAATTTCTGATCAGAAAATCGGATGTCTTATGTAGAAATTTTACCGTGTGTGGGTCTAATATATAATACATGTTATTTAGTTACATCAGAGTTTTTGATCAGAAAATCCTTAAACTGCATATATAATACCGCAATGAAGTTTTTTCGATTATGTAATGAATTTGTAGTTATATATATTATATATTTGTAGTTGAATACTTATGTATATAGTACTCTAATAGAATTAGAGTACTATATATATATATAGGTATTCCTACGTTTCTGCCATTTTAACTCCTCTTTAAGAACTGTCAGTCTGATATTTATACTAATACAAAAAATATTAAATATTTTAAACATTGTAGATAAAAATCATTTGTAAAACAAGTGTATCTATTTGTATCTACATTTTTTATTTTTTAAGATTGAAAAAACAAATTAATTTTCATGAAAAGTACTTATATTTTTATTATAAATCCGCCATTGTAATTCATCTTTAACAACTATAAGTGGTACGTCGGAATACTCATATATACGGCGCCTTAATAGAAGATTTACACATGACGCGATTTCTGTAAAATCGGCGATATCATGGATGTGATTTGCTTATGGAAAACAATGTATCGTCGCACACGGTGTGATTTTCGTGATTTGAAATCATGCATGTGTTAAAAAAAATCGCAGCACAAATCCTACGTTCATAACATCACATCGTCAATTTTTTTTTATTCTTGTTTATACTGTCAATATCTGGATATCTCGGTATTTTTTTTTTTTTTATTATTATTCTTAGTATTATTATTCGCCAATAGATGTCAGGAAGAGTCATACTTATGCATATGTATTATTATTTTGCATTTAGTATTATTATTCGCCAATAGATGTCAGGAAGAGTCATATTTTTCTGTTGAGACTACTCGAATCGATAAAACACGAATAAAATGACATTTTCTAAAAATGATTCCTAGCTAGATCGATTTGTCGCCCCCCAAACCCCCTATATACTAAATTTCATGAAAATCGTTGGAGCCGAATCCGAGATTCCAATTATATATATATATATATATATATATATATATATATATATATATATATATATATATATATATATATATATATATATATATATATATATATATATATATATATAAGAATTGCTCATTTAAAGATATAAGATATAAATCAATGTTTATGACAAAGATAGATAGTTAAATAATATTATTTTTCATATTTAAAAATAAAAACATGTCAATGCTTGTTTATATACAAACAAAAAAATGTTAGATTCATGTCCTGAAACCCATAGAACATTCTTAATAGGTGCATTTAATAAAGCATATCATAATTTTTTTTTTAAATACATAAATATGCTTAAAAGAAAAGGAATGAGCAGTAACGAGTATTAAGTAAATGCTTATAATATCCCGCAATATTTTATCTTAGAATACATGCTATACTTTTATCACAGGTATGGTTTTGTTGCAACTGTTGTGTCGTATACGGATAAACATTACTTTCCATCAGAAAATTACATGTACGAAATCGCACTGTCTGCGATATGCATAATCAAATACTGAAATCGTAAGAATTCCATCATGATTCGACAATAATCGTAGGTAATTTTACATTATTAAGCAACGTTGTCAAATACATAAAAGCTTTCACCTATAGTATTACTTAGTTAAACAAATGCTCAACCCAAAAAATTTCAAGACATATTTATTATGTATGGATAGCAAAAAGGGAAAAATCTCTTTCTCTAGGTATACTTCTCCTAATTGTTGTACCAATATTGCAATAGATACAACATTCCTTCATTATGGCAGTAATGACGTTCTGCAAGAGTTTATAAACTTATTATCTTATAACACTTTTCAAGCGCCAATATTATTTTCATTCATTTCAATCACAGAGTAAATAAACAGAAATGAACTTTAGACTTATTTTATAAAATTAAGCCAATACATTTTATACTATTACTCAAAAATATAATATATATTGATTCTTATTATTATATTCGTTTAGAAAATTGACTGTATAAACAGTGATTGTACAGTGGTTGTATTCTGTATCTATTCAAATCACATAAAACATGTTAAGGTAACAAATAACAGAGTTAATTTTTTAGATATTCGATACAAGATTGAGCATCAATGTTTGAACTACTTTAATCATAAGCATTTATAAAATACTCTAATATCTATACAGTTATAAATATATATATATATATATATATATATATATATATTAGAAACAAACAAAAAAATTTATATACACCTTAAAAATCATGTATTTTTTAATTTTAATTAAACAAGAAACATTTAGGTCAGAACTTTTTTTTTGGAGTTGACTATACTTATAAGATCTATTTGTTTATGTGTAGAAACTCATAGAAGCTCTGATTGTTATTTTTAATAGCTAAAAAAGACAAAGAACCTTTGTATGTAAAATTTTATGCTCTACAGTTTTTATTTGAAATTTTTTTTATTAACTCCTTTATAATCCAAACTTAACTCTCACCTCTTTCAAATGTATAAAAGCTGGTAACGTGCAGAGTTCATTCCTGGACGCGGTTTTTATTACTGAAAAAAATTAGTCTTGCAAAAATACTTTCTCAAATCGCCCACGAGCTCTTAGACTATATTGGCAAATTTCTCTAAAACTCAGACTTTCAAACCAAGGTTTTATATGTTATTACGGTTCTATATTCTATGGTTATAACTATATGGTTCACATATGTCAAAAGTTGATTAACACTCAATTGTTGTCTTAGGTATTATAATCTCTGAATTGTTGCAACAAGTACTAAAATGTATTATGAAATCTTAACTAGTTTTATATAATATGCGATAATTTTATTCAAATAGTTATAATTTTATAATAAACAACGATAACCTTAATTTGTAAGTCAAATGAATAAATTAGTTTAATTAATCCCCCAATAAACTAATTGTTTGAATTGTTAAAAAATTTCAGAATCATAAAGCAGTGTCATTTTCGACAAAATATTGTTAGAACACGATAAAATTCCTCAAATATCCTAAGTATCAAAATATAACACAGTTTAAATAATGATAAATGTATGCTACGTCATAATTGATAAATAAAAAATGATTTATTATAACTAATAAAGTTTCAGTAGAACACAATATTTAGTAAGAAAACAACATGGCATCAACTCCAAGAGTTCTTTCAATTCAAAGTCATGTCGTATCAGGATATGTTGGCAATAAAGCTGCAACTTTCCCTTTACAGGTACGTTTTCGAAAAGCAATTTAAACCAATTAATCAAATTGTATTTATTTTTTAGGTGCTCGGTTTTGAAGTAGATCCTTTAAATTCTGTACAATTCTCGAATCATACAGGCTATGGTTCTTGGAAAGGACAAGTTTTAAATGAAAAAGACCTTGGTATGCATTCATTTTTTAAATAATAATTCATGTGTTTACTTACTTTTTTCTTTATTATTGTTTTTTTAGATGATTTAAGTGAAGGTCTAGATAAAAATAAATTGAATTTTTATACACATCTATTAACAGGATACGTTGGATCCGAATCATTTTTACGACGGATTGCGGAAGAAGTGAAAAAATTAAAAACGATAAATTCGGAATTAATATATGGTAAATTAATTTTATTTTAGTCTTAAAAGCTATTAAAAAATTATGAAATATTTGTATTATTCACAATTTTGGTATTAAAATGAATAAAAATAATTTTTATTTATTAACGTTTCTCAAAACATTGCATTCAACATTTGTATCTTTTGTTTTATCAAAAAGCTTCAGTGAAACTATGTATATCTGCGTTGCTTAAAAAGAAACTGTACATAATTTCTTTCTAAACCCCTTACACTAAACTTTATTCCTTATTACTTACTTTTAAATGAAAAATGGTTTTTCTAATTATTTCATTTATTCAATTTTTTTTAATTTAATATTTCTCACTTTAATATTTCTTTGTGTAAATAGTTTGTGATCCTGTAATGGGTGATAATGGGGAAATGTACGTGCCAAAAGAATTACTTCCCATATATCGTGATGAAATTATCCCATTGGCTGACATTTTAACACCGAATCAATATGAGGCGGAGTTATTAACTGGAATAACAATTAAATCCATAAACGATGCATGGAAGGCCATTGATGAGTTTCATGGCAAAGGCATTAAAACTGTTGCCATTTCAAGTACAAACTTAGGAAATGAAGATTATTTTTTAGCGTTATGTAGTTCAGTAATTGGTGAGCAAAATTTTTTGTTAAAATAATTTTTTTTTTCATGAGTACCTAAAAATTATCTATATTTTTAGATGGAAAATCAACAAGAGTAACCATAAAAATAAAAAAATTACCTGCCAATTTTACAGGAACTGGTGATTTATTTGCAGCATTATTTTTAGCTTGGATGTATAAAACGGGAAATAATTTAAAAGTAGTGTTAGAAAATACAATTGCAACTTTGCAAGGTGTTTTACTAAATACTTTACAATTGAATACAGGTAAAAGTACTTATGATTTTTTTAATTTTATGCCTTCATTTATATATTGATTGAATCGATACTTGAAATTCGTATGAATATTTTATTCCTTGTGTATTCGTCGATATTTTTTATAAGCAGATCAAGTATTATCAAAATCCACAACTTTATTTTTGAGTAAAAACTCAATCTTACTTTATTTTTATTTAATTTTGTATTTATTGCAAATTTTAAATTGGAACGAATGACAAATTGAGCCTTTTTGTCTTCAGATTAATACAATAATGGAATTTTTTCAAAAATCAATCATATAAAAAAAATATGTATGTTTAACATATGTATGTATCTCCCACGCTAATTGTTTTTTTTAATCGTTTTGTACCTGGATCTGTGAATATCCATAAATATTGAACAAAAATTATATGTATATTATGCCGGAAATCAAGATTTGTGAAATTGATATTTTTATAGACAATTCTTTAAGAATATTTAATCCTTAACACTTTCCATTGATGTGATTTTCTTGAAAAAAACAATAGACGCCACGGTATAATCCGACCGTATTTATAAGACATAAAAAACACATATATGAAAATGGAATAGAATTCTAGGAATATATATGATTTAAACAAAATTGTATAGATGTCTCAATTTAAATAAAAATTCCAAAAAGTGAATATTTCCATTACTACTTTAATATAAAACTAATTATAAATTTTTTTTTTTAGACAAAACAGTCAAAAGTTTGGAATTACGTTTGATTACATCCAAAAATATTATTGAAAATCCCAGAGTTGAACTATTGGCAGAATTATCGTAATAAAATGATCGCATATCTCCCTAAAACATAATCAAGGTGAAATTATTAAGATCACATGCATTTTTTAAAATATATGTCTTGTTTACTAACATTCAAGAATTAAACATTGCATTCGTATTAGACAGAGCTTAAATAGATTTGACAATTATAGAATTAGCCATACGCATAAAGAATGGACAACGTTCATTTAATCAGTTTTATGGCTACCCAAGATCACGAGTTAACTCGTTTTTGTATTTATATTTACTATTTTCAGCCTTTGTTAATTTTTAAATAATATCTAAATGATATCATAGGCGTAAAATTGTTGATAAACAATGTTTTAATCAATTTATAGACCCAAAATAGGAATTCAGCTCTACACAAAAAGAATGTTTATTTAAAATGTATTTAACACGTTATTAATCTATTATGTCTATAATGAGAGTATAATTCAGATTAGGAAAATTTTATAAAAGTATATAAACCAAAATTATATTGACCAGATAAATGTGTTCTATATACGGAAAATGTTTTATATGTAATAAATTTGTTTTCTAGATAAAATAATTAATGTATTCGAAAATTTGCATAAAGAAATTTTCTAATATACTTTTGAATTCGATAGTTATTTAGTTTTTTAAATGTATAATCTGGACGAATTACTAACCATTCTTCCTCCTAAACCCAGGACGAATGATTGGTCACAAAGTCATTAAAAATTTTAAATGTACGGTCAAAAAGATCAAATTAATTTAGAAAATCCAATCAATAGGCGGGTTTTCCTAGAAAATGTATACTGGATAGAATTTCCTAGAAAATGTATTCATTATTTTATTTACGAATTTAACAATTTCAACAACATACCAGATCGTTATCTCCTTTCATTTTAAATATATGTGTTAATAAGCATTCAGACTATGTGAAAACAGTCTTGTTACGTCATTTGAGACACATATATCAAAACACAAAACAACATTTAATTTATTTATCCCGTAAAAATTGTATTCCAGTAATTTAAGTCAATACTTTCTTCAGTAGGTGTAGCTTTTCATTCACACATATATAGGTGAATAAATACATTGAAGAAATTATCTTAAACTCACAAATTAAAGTATCTAATATATGTATTTTAATAATCTTGATAAGTATTTTATTTTTATACCGTAATTTGATTGGATTCTTTAAACACAGTAAGTCCTCTAGTTAATTTACTAATGTGTTATGTTGGATCTATTAAATGGACAGCATATTCGTATAAACTTCATGACCATCAGTGGATCAAGGCAGGATCACACTAAATAAGCTAAAAAAATTAAAAATCGATCGTCTTCCATATGTTATTTACAAACATCAAAATAAAATAAAGACAAATAATTTCATCAAAAATGTGTTCTTTTTCAATTTTATTTTATTTATTTAAAAAAATATTTTACATGAGTTTTTTATGGAGTTGAAACTAATTTTTTTTAAATAAAAAATCAGAGTATAAGATTCAATTTTTGAAATTTTACTTTGATTTACTATTTAAAATGTTTATTATACACATGAGAAAACTTAAATATTACAAGAACAACTAAAATTACAAATGAAAATTTATCAAATAATATTATTAAAAAATTACATAAGAACATATGGGGTTCATTTTGTTTCGTGTCCTGAATAAAGTTCAGTAATATTCAAGTTTAAAAAAAATAAATTAATTAAAAATGGAGCCACCTAGCAGCTAACATTGATCAATTTGTCTTTTTCCTAAATTTTTATTTCAATTCTATTTTTATATATTTATACATATCTGTCGTTTTTGTATAGAGGTTATTTCTGCTGGTAAAGGAAACAATTATCGTGACTAATAATCCGTTAATTTTATTATCAGTTCTCAATAATATTACTAGTAACTGAATAAGTCTGTAACTGAATAAGTCTAAAAATTTTGACAAGATTTTTCCATGAGTTTCATATAAATCAGTAACTGAATAAGTCTAAAATTTTAGACAAGATTTTTCCATGAGTTTCATATTAAGTTAAAGCGGGAAAGTATAAATCTTTAATTTATACTTTCCCGCTTTAACTTAATATGAAACTTATAGAAAAACCTGTTACTGTATTTGATATAGTAAATTTAAATTTACTCAATTTTGTAATTGATAATTTCTGTTTTAATTTAAATTGTTGCCTGTGTATGAAGAAGAAGGACTATAAAGAAGTCCGAAATTAAATTTGCTATATATATATATATATATATATATATATATATATATATATATATATATATATATATATATATATATATATATATATATATATATATATATATATATATATATATATATATATATATATATATATATATATATATATATATATATATATATATATATATATATATATATATATACCAAATTTAATTTCGGACTTCTTTATAGTTCTTCTTTTAATGTAGAATGATTCTTTTCATTTCAATTGTAAAATGTAAACATTTTTTGAATGGTAATTTTACAAAAACACACAACTAATATTCTAATAAACAGGAAGCTATCTAAAATAAAAATAACGAATTATTCCTGCAAAAATACCTGGCCAAATTATTCAATAATAATCCCAACGTCGTATTTTTATTCATACTCTACAAATAATGAGTTTTAACGGTCATATGGAATAATAATCAATATTTTCCAATACGTAACCTAAAGATCCCACATTAGACGATTGAAAATTTATAATAATACTATTATGATTTAAATTTGTTATCAGTTTTGTTACAGAAATATTAGAAAATTTAAGAACTTGTATACCTTAAAAGTCTAAACATAAAAAAAATTTACTATTTTCAATTTGAAATATTTTCGAAATTTCAATTAACTGATATTTCTGCGTTGAATGTCACTGGTCTCGTCGCATAACTGTATTTAATCAATTTGTCGAACGGCTAATAACAATTTACAATCAAATTTTTGTCTTATGATTTTCTAGTGGGGTCATTGAAAACATTACAAATTTAAATATTGTTTTTTATCAATACAATTATTATTTTGGCGAGTGTAATGTCTTTCCTCGATGGACGCAAAATTTTCTCGTCATCGAAAGGATATCTGAAAAAATATGCTTTTTCAAGATCATATACCTTAAAACAACGATTTTATCACGGACAAACTGATATTTAATATTGCAATGAGACAGACGCTTGTTAACAAAACTGTGAAATAAACTATATATAACAATGAGATTCTGAGACATTATTTTTGGTTCTTATTTAAATATTAAGGTATTTTTCTATGCAACGTAACATGTATATTAATTAAAATTATATCACTTCGTATCGTAATGTTACTGTCAGTATGTAGTTATATGATACCAGTAAGTATGAGGGGTATGCGACAATGAATGAACATGGAATATGTTTTTAATTACCAAGAAAATTTTTGATAATGTTTACAAATGTTTTCTGCGCAATTTTGAAAACGTAAATACATGTACAGTTTAATATTCTTTATAAGTTAATAAAATTATCAGGTACTAATGGTAAATTTTAAATTTGAGCTGTTAGTTTGTATTTTAAACAAAAAAATTATATTGACCTTTTATAAAAAACGTATATTCCATCAATAATAATTTTCTTAATTAATTTGAAAAAATTATCCTCTAGTAATGAAAATTGTGGCGAATAGTTCGCTTGTTTTCCCGTAAAATATATCAAAATTACCAATAAACACGAACTTTCTGGAAACTTTCTTTCTTAAATCATAATCAATTAAAAACGTAATTTAGAATATTTTCATTCATTATTTTTTTTTTTTTTTTTGAAATTACTGGTTAAATTAGCACATAATACCTAATAAAAAAAATTGTCAATATCCTTAGAAATTTGCAATTTTTTTCGCCTTACTTAATTGTAAATAACTTCATTTATTCTATTAAAAAAAAATTATAAAATGTACACAATTCCTTTTCCTCGTTTTTTTTTAAAATCAAATATAAAAACAAAAGAAATTTAAAATGAATATGGACGGGTTTTCTATATAAAGTAATAATTGATTGATCCCAAAATCTCAGAGCTATATACATGCAGTTTCTATGTGTTTTATTTTAAATTTAAAATACATTATAAAACGGTAACGAATACGAAACATTTACTAATTGTAAAAATAATGTTTTGTTTGTAATTTTAAAAATTACAGTTTTGGTTTATTTCTTGTTTTTGACTTGTTTTTTTTTTTAATTTTTTTCACGATGATCCAAACTAGATTATTAATGACTTATTTATTAATTTCTATAAACTACTGCTTAAGAAATCTTAAAAACATAATCAGCATAGAAAAAATAAGAAACATATTTAATAAAGACTCTTAAAAGGTAAAATAGAATTTTCAAAACTTCTGATGTGGTTTTTCAAAAACATTATTTAATTAACGTGTTATTATACATTTTAGCATTCATAAAATACTATAAATATCATACAGTTATATATGTATGCCTGTATAATAATATGTATTGTTATTACCTATATGTGTTTATTAGTCAAATTTGAGGTAACTTTTCAAGAACTCAAACATTTTAAGAAAAAATGTTTCAAACATTAGTTGTTAGTTTCAAAAAAAAATTTTGTACTTGTATTTTTCTTCATCTTTTATATTTTAAAGTTGGGTCAAGGATCCATTTGCCCCAAAGGACCAATTTTTCTCATTCACGATCTTAAACTCACTTTTTATGTTAAGAATACGTCATCAAAATTTCAGCTTGTTAACTCTTTTTGTATTTGAGTTATCGTGATGACGGGCTTCCGGACGGACAACCGAAAATGGACTAGTTAGGTATTACTATGAAGATCTATACCAAAATTTTGTTTGTGCGGTCAATATTTCTTAGCGTTAAAAAACTTTATACTAAAACTAATATACTCTGACGTATTATGTATGTCGAGTGTAAAAATATCAAATAATTTTCCATTTACAAATTAAGAATTCAGGAAATTAAAATAAATTAGAAAAATCTTATGAAAACCTTATATTGATCAGTGGTTTTCAGTTAGATGTAAAACGTTAAAATTCTAAACAAGAAGACCCAATTTTATTCATCTATTTTTCGGTTTTAAAATACACTTCCAATAGATGTTTAATGGAATATATTCAAATAGTAAATATTATTCTCTGAGATCAATTAATCAAAAATTTAATCTCCAAAAATTATAATATAAATAATCTGCATTATTAAATTATGTAAAAGATTATTTTAAACGATTTAACGTTTCCATTAACTAACACTCATTAAATTTTTAACTATTGATTAGTTAGCTTATTGAGGGCTAGATAATGTGCGTTTTGTTCTATTCACCTTGTTCTGTCCTTATAAGAGATTTATAAAATCTGATTTGGATCATCCTCTTTTTTATTTATTTTTTTAAATTAATAATAGTTATAATAATTACCTACTATCCTATAATTTTTTGTTTGTTTGTTATAAATTTGAATTACTTTGCAATAATAAAATTAAGGTATACTTGGACTGTCGGTTCCACTACCACTGTTTGTTGATGATTCCCGTGCAGCAGCTAAACGATCCTTTTTAGTTGATTTTGATAAAGTGGCAACCTCTTTTAATAATGTTTGTATTTTACCGTTTAACATATCACATTTATTGTCATGATCTCTTTGCGTTGTTTTCATTTGATTTCGTAATTCATTTTCAACGGTGAAATGTTTTGCTTTTAATTCCGTTATCTGTGAAATTACAAAATTTTATTTGAACTGAAAAATCAAATCAAATGATCTGTCTATCGTGTTAAAAAGACAACAAGAAATATAATTTAAATTATATATTCTTTGTATAGGTCTAGATCAGAAGTTAAAATCAACAATCAAAGCTTTGAAAGAAACGGTTTTTCTATCCTAAAGTCTCTTACTATGTATTATTAAGATAATTATTTCTTCTAATTATTTCCCAGGTTGAGTTTAGTAGTATTGAATTAATCTGAATTTAAAGTTTTTGGTGGTTAAAAGTTTTTGTTGAAATATATTTACAGTGAATTAACATGTTGATTTCAAAATAATATACAAAGTAAACAAGAAAAATCATAGAATTTTTTTCTTCAAATTTTCACTTAAGGTTTATACGGCCTTTGATTTAAGTAACGAAATTTGAGTTAAATAAGAAATTTTAAGTTTTGCTTCACTTATTTTGCTATAACGTATTCAAAAAAATTTCATCGATAAATCGCGGCGGTAGATCAGGTTCGAATTAACGCATATAATCTAACTCCGTGTTAAAATTGTTTACTTTTCACCATACTCACCATTTTATCTTTACTTAAAATTAAACTATCCTTTTGTGATACCAATTTTTGTAAAGATGCTATTTTTTCTTTTAATTGAGTCATAGCGACAACATGATCACTACTATTAGGGTCAAATTCGCCTATTGGTGCTGCACGTCCTCCAGGTAGTCCAGAGCCGGCACCTCCACCTCCTCCTCCGCCGCCACCACCACCACTACGTGATACTTTATTAGGTGGAGCACTATCGTTACCATTCCCACTACCATTTCCTTGATCATTCGATGATTGTTTTGTTAAATCAACACGATGTGGACGTTTGTTATGACTTTTTAATCGGCTAAAAAATAAAAAAATTAGTTAAATGTGTATAATGCTTGTAAGGATTCATAAGGATTTTATATTTGATCTTTCACTTTATTGATTGAATACGGTTAAAAATTTTACTCTTTATAACATGATTGGTAAAATTTACATTTCAAAAAAGAAGTATTTCTCTTTTCTTCAAAAAATTTTGAAAAAGAGCTTTGGGGTTCTTAAACATTTTTACTTAACCCTAAAAATCTAACGAAATTTTACTAATTTTATTATACTTACTTATGGTCACGATGTTTAGCATCACGTTTCTGCGTCATTTTTAGATGAGCCCTACGATCAGCATCTGATTGTTTTGTTCTTGCTAGCGCTCTCTTATATGCAAGGGCACACAACCAGCATAATAGCTTCCCACCTGAATAGATATCTGATTACCATCACCAAAAATTAGATTTCCACAAAAACTTTCCCACATTTATAAGAAAGCAATCGTATTTTTCATCAATGAAAAGCTATATATTTTTTAAAACTGGAAAATTTGAATACTAGAGCAATATACATAAATTAAGTGAGTGATTTCTTCAAAATAATTTAAGTTTTAGACTGATGTTTGTAACTCGTAAACTTTATAGATCAACTAAAATTCGAAAATCATGTTTCAAAAACAAATGAATACGATATAAATCAACAAAATTTTTTAATTGTTACAAATATTGTTTTTACTTTCAATGTAGCGTTTCTAATTCTAGCATTGTCTTCTAAATGTGCTTTGAACTCAATTAAAAAAATAGTATTTATTTTTAGATACTATGAAAAGTGAAAATATATAACTTTTCAAATTTAAAATAATTCTTAAGAAAAAATATTTTTCATACCTTCGAGTTTTTTATCATCATTATCACGCGGTTTCTCGAATGCACATTTTTGTTTACATTGTTCGCAGGTTACAGGTGGTCCGTACTTTAATTCGCTATTTGTGCAACGTTGGCATTTATTACCTATGAAAAAGAAATAATTTAAGAAATCGCCCAATTTTATTTACTTGATTAATATTCACATTTCTATTTTTAAAATTAATTTTAAAAAAAATAAATGCCCCGTATCCCTTTCAAAATGCAATTAAATTTTTAATATTAAAAATTGTACTTAATGGTATAAAATACGCTTAATAGATAATACACGAATTTTTGTATTTAACGACTGATTATCTGTACCTATAAATGCAGCTATAATATTACAATATTCGCAAGCAGAAGGTTTTCCATACGCTTTAACATTTTGTTCACATTTTTTACAAATTGTACTAGTACTTCCTTTGGCTGTTTGTTGAAATTCAGATCGACAATACGTACATTTAACAACTGGAAATGTACCGCGACATTCCTAAAAAACAATTGAAAAAATTTGTATTAAATTGACATTATAAAAAACAAAACACATTCGTTTCAATAGAAACAAAATAAGTTTTAAAAAATTGATAGGTTTGATATAATTTATTATATATATTTACCTTACAAAGTTGCTGTCCAGATGACAATTCTTCAAAAGGATGACGTGAAAAACACCTCGAGCAAGCGAATAATAAATGTGGTGCACTCATTTTAAATGAATTTATACAAATTATTTAATTAAAATGCTTAAGTTTGTTGAATTTAAAAAAAAAAAAATATTTTAAACAGTGTAAACTTTTAAAAGTTTATATATTTTTTAATCAAACATATTTTTTGCCAAGTTTAATGCGACCGTATATTTCAGTAAAGAATTGTTACGATTCCACTAGCTACGTTTTTCAATTTTTCATTTAGTTATTATTCTTATTTTTGTTTTGTACAGTAAAAGTAAGGCGCTGTATTTATGAGTGTTCCTACGTACCACTGACAGTTGTAAATAGGAATAGCAATGGCGGGTTTATAATAAAAATTTGAGTACTTTTAAAATAAAAAAATTTTTTTTGTTAGCATAAATGTCAGACTAACAATTCTTAAAGAGTTGTTATAAAAGTGGAAAAGTACGAATACCTATGAATATAAAACTCTAGTATAACTTTCATTTCAAAGACTTTTAAAAGATATTCGTTGCTTAGTTAAAAACTCAGCAACGAAAAAAATATAATGAACTTTATTATTTTTTATTAGAACTTGTATGTGAACTTGTTTGGTACTTTTAGTTTACATCATAAATTGATTCAGAGACTATATTACTTCGAAATTCACTCAGAATCGAATTCTGATTCTGAGTTCAAATAGTGAAATTCTAAGTAATACAGTCTGTGAGTCAATTTATGATGTAATACACAAAAAGTACCAATCGGTTCATGCACATGTAAAGTTGTATTATAAAATGTTTATTATTATAAGTTTTTTTTTCAAAATTTTTCATTCAAACTGCGAAATTCTTTCGATGTGTTAATGAAAAATATCAAGACTAATTAATAATGCCT
The DNA here is from genome assembly GCA_020423425.1 of Chrysopa pallens. NCBI lineage: Eukaryota > Metazoa > Arthropoda > Insecta > Neuroptera > Chrysopidae > Chrysopa > Chrysopa pallens. The sequence continues at coordinate 120,504,257 of CM035591.1, forward strand.
GTTAAGCCTTTTAACGAAGGTTTTAAAAATATTGAGTATAGTTTAATATTATCAATGTTTATTTTGTTTAAAAATGGTTTGTGTTTTAAATCTGAATAGTCTTGAGTGATGGTTTTTCTGCAGGGTAAGACCTATATTTATTTCAGTGATGAATCATAGTATGCGAAGTACGGAAACCACGTTTTGGTTGGAATCAACGCTGCTTTTATCAATTTGATGGATGGAGGGGAGTTGAATTGAGTAAAAACGGTAAACAATAGGAAAAAAGTTTCAAATAGAAATTATATATCAAAAAAATTTTACATCGAAAAAGTTATTTGTCTTTTTAGCTATCATTAGAAATATCCGATATGATGTAAAATTTTATGATCTACTATTGACTACTACTCAAATTTGCTTAGTATTTTTCTTAATTTTTTTGATACTTATTCAGATCCCTTCAATTATTATAGATATTTAATGTCCTGTAAATACGGATAGATAATAAATACATATATAAAAAAAAACTTACATAAAATTAGTGTCGACGTTAAAAAAACTTAATAACTTTAAAAAAATTCATAAAATAGTAGTTTGTACTAAGTAGAAATGTACGAATTCTCTCCCAAAGTCGATTTCTCAGTCTCTTGCATAAGTATTTTGTAAGTCTGTAAAACGTAAAATTACCTAAAAAATTAATCAAACGTAATATATGCCACCTGTCTTGAGTAAAAAACATTAAAAACCTATTTGGTAAACAAAACATAATCGTTATTTCAGATTCAGTTAATCATTAACATTTTGAAATGTTAATTATCAAGAAAATGATAAAATTTAAATTTGTGTTACTAACATTTTTGTTAATTAATATCGATTACTTAACAGCAGAGAATCATTTAGAAGATATAATTACAAATGAATCATGTCAGGATATTTGCAGTGAAATACATCTGTTTTCATATTCGGTTTGATTTTAAAAAATGTCTGATTTATTTAAGATTTATTATTATTTGATTTTTTTTAAATTTAAATAGAGAAAACATTTGAGACCAGTTTGTGAAAGAGGTTGCAGACTTTTCAATATAATTAAACGAGATAATTTAATGGTATTAATTGCGAAAAACCAATGCCATACATGTAAGTTTATTTATAAAAAAAGTCTAAACTTTTTAAAAAATGTTTGATTTAGAAAAAGACTAGATATAGTTATTAAATTTTTATTCTACAGCTTGTTCGGAATCTTATCCAGATAAAAATAACCTTGAGTACTATTATGCGTGTATAACTGGATGTGATTTTATGGCCGATAAACATTTTATTGAGGTAAGAATTAAGGATGTATTTAAATAACATACTAATATATGATAAGTATTCATAAGAAAAATCTTTTGTGTCTCAAAAATTGCCTCTTTATATTTAATATCTATGTAGCATAGGCAAAGTCTATTGCACCTTTATTCTAAAATTGCTTTTGAATAAAACAATAGATTTATATTATTGTTAGGTGAGTGTCATATAATATACAACTTAACGTAGTGAGTGCCGAACAAGATTTCTTTGATTTAGGTTATATACAAATGGGACAATTGTCAGTGTCACTACACACCATTATTAACCAAAGAGAATCGAGTAAAGATATCTATAACTAGCATTTTCTATTTTCTTTTTATACTTTATCAAAATAGATGTATTTGAAAACTTGATATAATACATTAGTTAATAGCAAATTATTTTCCACATTTCATGTTGTTTAAATACCTTAACAAAATTATTTATTTTCAAAAATTTTTTCTAATTAAAATTATTTCCAAAAGTTATAAATGTAATAGTTTCCATTTATCTAACATTAAAACTATTAAAATATCTTTTTTTAAGATAATTTATGAGAACTCTAGTATCATCACTATAAATTAGCTAATCGTAATTACTCTTCCGATTATCAAAATTACTCTTTTGTCTTTAGAGATACTTGTTACTCGTCTCTAATTTGATGTGAGTTTCACTATATGAAACTAGCGAAACTGTCATCAAATAAATGAAAAGTGGCTTTAAAAAGATATTTTATTATTGGTATGTTACAAAAAAATTGTTAGTTTTTCGACATCACGAATTTAGAAAGTAAACTAGTTTCTTAATTATCTACTTCGTTTTTCTATTTTGGCTAAGATTCATTAAAGCAAAGAATTATTTTAAATTTTTTTATAGGTATCATGGGAATTACAAAAGTAAATTAGTTTCTTAATTATATACCATTTTTTTTTTTTTTTTTTTTTGAGAAACATGCATTTAAGATAGAACGAAATTACGCTTACCTTTATTTTAGTACAATAATGTCGTAACTAACGTTTGTTAATCTAAATTACATACACACTTAATTTTTTTTTTAAATTCATCTATCTTCTTTTATTTTGTTTCAATGGGAAAATAATGGTGTGGACAAAGATCCCATTCCAATCTTCAAAAATTACAGAAGCTTTCCTTTGTTGTAAAATTTTATTATAAATCTTAAAAGAGAGAAGGCATAAATCTGCAACAAAATTATTTAATCGAAAAGTAATCCTAGGGAAATGTATAAAATTTAAAAGTTAGATCAGTAAAAATCTTTAAATAAGAATATTATCTTTTTGAACAGGAAAATAATGTAAGGGGTGAAAATACACCCACACTAAAAAAGTCTGAACCAATCAACAATCACATACATCATGAATCAAAACACGATGATAATTTTTACCGCATGTCTGACACACATATTAAGACAATTCCTATCGGACATTTTGTATGTATATTAAAATGCACTCATTCATTCCTCAAATTAAGTATTTCTTTGATTCAAACTTCAACAAATTTTTTTGAAAATAAATTAAGTTGGAATGGTTGGGTTCATTAGAAATTATGCTGATCGGTAATGAAAATGAAGAATTATCAATTTTAAACAAAATGTATAAGAATTAACACCTCTGATATATTCTTTATAATTAAAAATAATAATAATATTAAGAATATTCATTATAAGTTGATTTACTATAAGTTTCAGAAATAGGTTTTGAACAAAAGTTTTCTTATGCCTTTTTGAATTTTTTTAAAAGCGATAGCTATTCAAATAAATGCAAGCACCACGATACTCGATTTATCCATATACGTTTTAAAAATTTTGTACAATAAACTCACGTTTATCGTAAATAAAAAATTACAAAAATGTTAATTGATATACTGATTTATAATATTTTTCAATCTATATAAAGGAGTGAAAATACAAAAAAAAAAAAATTATCTTTATAGAAATCATAACTTTTGTTTGAAACAAAACTTAAACAAATACGAGTACTTCTTTTCGTTATTATATTTTTTTTAATTTGCAAACGTTTTCTGAACCGATCGGTGTATTATCTTGTGAATTATAAATAATAAAGTTATGTTATTTTTTCATTTTGTTTTAGAATAATGACGATGTATTACCAGGAATCGATTCTGATAACCTGACATTAAATGAAAGGATGAAGGATTGGCTCATATATTCGATACATAATCCAATTGTTCAGAAATTTGCTTGCTTTTTGGTGACTGAGATTGTAATTATTTTATTGTTGTATCGAATTTGTGTTCCATATACATCATCTTCGAAGCAAGATGCTCTCTATATCAGTGATACTCAACCCATACTATTATTTCAAATATCGACAAATCCAAATGCAAATATTTGAATCTCCATTCGTTATTTTCTTTGTAGAATAAGCGAATTCTTTTTTTTTTAAGAGTTTCTATATTTTTTTATTTTTTTATAATAATTTTTTATAAAATATTTTTGTTACAAGAGTTTATAATTACTGAGTTTTACGCTTAATTCTAGTCGAATAATACTTATTTTTGTCTAATTTTATAGATTGATGAATAAAGTGATATTTTTTAAGCGATAAAAGAACGTTTTGCCTTTATAACCTATTTATACGAGTAACCTTATACCAAAAATATTTCACGCGGAAAACAACAATTTTTAGTGTTTTTTCATCATTGTTATTTTATATATAAAAAAAAAAAATTAAGAATTTATACACTTTGAATTGTAGCTCTCTAAAAGCCGCATCGAATGAAAAAAATGATGAAGTTGTACCGTATTTATGAAAAATTAAAATCCTAAAATTAAATTTTCTTGATATTTACAGCTGACGGTAATGTAAATTTAGGTATAAAAAATAAATCTAAAAAAATTTGGAAAACTGGAACTTCCCACTAATTCCATACGTAAGCACTTAAAATTTAACATGTTTTTGAGCTTTGATGTTACACTTGTTCCGGAATATTTCGTGAACGATATCTCTCGAACCAATCAATCGATTTTCACGTTCTTGGCGGCGATCGACGCGGTTTTTAGAGCTTTAATAAGTATTTTCTTTCATCCAAAATGGTCCGAAAAGAAATGTTGAAGTTAAATAAAAAATCAGTTTTTTATGAATTTTTCGTTTACGATATCTCTCGAACGAATCAACCGGTTTTAACCGAATTTATCAAGGTTAAGAGCTGATTGATAGAGCCGTTTAAAAGTTATTTAAAAAAACCACATAAAAAAATTTTTTTTCTTATTTTTTTAAGATTTCCTAAAATCTGCGTTTTTGAATCAATCCAAATTGTATTCAAAATATAAGTTTGGTCAAGTTTTTTCATCTTACAAATGAAAAGTTAGGCACACATTTATTTTCAAATAGTCCATATTTTGCAAAATACTTGACGGATTTTGATAAAACTTACATTGTTCCCTAAGTTCATACAAATTAATTCTAATAAAATATTGCAATCTGATTCTTAGCTTCTAAGAAATACGTGAAAAACATATACTTATAAATTTTTTATAATTATTAATGAAAACTCTAGGATTTTTCGAATTAATTTCGATTTTTTCCCCAATTTCCTAGATCAAATTATTTTGTATTTTATAAATACGTATTTCGACTATAAAGTAGTCATCATCAGTATGAATTAGCTAGTTGTAATGATTCTCTGAGGAGATGTTACTCGTTGCTAATTTGGTGACGGTTTGCACCGTGTCGAAATTAAAAATTCACTTATAAAATTTGGCATACTTGTTAACAATTCTAATAATGGTAAATACATACAAGTCGAATTGATAACCTTCTTTTTTAAAATTTTTTTTCGATATTTTACTCTACGGTTTTGTTTGGAATTTATGTGTATTTTAATGCATTAAATTATACGATTTTTGTATGCCGTCTCGTATAAAACGACTCTTCTTTTTAATTTAATTATTCTGAAAATAAAGCGCGCCACTCTTAATATACGATTGTGTCAAACAAAAAATAATGACCTTTAAAAGATTTAAGAGCAATAAATCAAAATAATAAATAAATTTATTTAATAAATAATCATGTGTTAATTATAAAAAATACATGTTTTACATAATTCATTGCTTACACATTTCAACTGTATAATGGAAGATTTTTTATTAAATAAGAACAAAAACAATTTCTATCTCTGCCTGACATATTTTTGTATTATCACTTATGTTAATTGAATCAATTCATACACCATTTTATGAATCTTAAAATAAAAAGCCTATTTGACTAGGATAAATATATACAAAATATTCAGGTTATTATCTCGATAACAGCACAGCATCTTTTCGCAATATTTTGTAGATGCTTGATTTTACATTAAACAAAAATCAAAATATTCGACCCCTTAAACTAATAAAAATGTATTTGGATTACCAACAGCTAATAATCTTTACTACTTTATACTGGAATTTTTTGAAATTAAAATTAAAGGAAATATTTTAAAGTGTATCTCAGAAAGTTTTAGTGAAAGGATTAGTAGTAGGTGGAAGAAAATCAGACATATCTTCCCAAAAACTATTACACCATTACATATAAAGCTATTTTGGGGCTCTATATAAGGGTATAATTAATTTAACATAGAAAACGTAAATAACTTTTTCATTTGTCATTCTATGAAATCCTATATAAAACACTACAATAATCACCCAAAAGACTGTCTCGATATAACGACCTTACTTTGAAAATTAATACGAAAAAAATCAACAAAAATTGGTGTATGTATGATTTTACACGACAATGCATTATTTTGTTTCATAGATTTAAGAAACTGGATTATGCATTTTTAAATAAATAAGAGTTTAAAATGGTAACATAATGCAATTCATAACGCTATTGAATTTTATGACATACATTTTCGAGTTCTATAAGTCTATGATTTAATAATTAATCTTAAACACATAATTCAGTAAGTATTTCTAAATTGCCTTTTCAATTGACACGGTCAAGAAACATGTAAAACGTACTCAAGCGCAATGCAAGCTATTTTTGACATTTTTAAAACGTTTTATAATCTAAATGCATAGATATAACTGGACATTGATGCTAAATAAGACTATAACTAACCGGTTTTAGAATACTGTATATAATATATTAGAATAATTTATCGCATTTTTGTAGCCGATGGATAATAGTCACCTGTAATTATGAGTGGTTTATATTCTTGCTACTATTGAACTGAAATCTTAATATGAATCTACCATAGTAAAATAATAATAATTGTGAACCAACCTAAGGTTAGTGCATAATTTTCTACCGGTTATATTGGCACATTTTCAGATCCATCATACTCACAGACCGAAGCTACTACAGACTACAACATCATTGAAAACCAGGTAGTCGGATAAAATTTTCTGTCGATTTAGATGACTTGGTGACCGATGTTACAGCATCGATTGCCTTTAAGAACAACAACATGTTTATCCATGGAATGGATTGTCAAGCTAATGGATAGAAGTAATTGAAGTAGATGGCAAATACGAACCAGAATAAACAATTAAACATGTATGTGTTAAATTTTAATGTTTATTTCGTAATAAAATTAAAACAAAAACGGTGGATAATCTTAACTCATGATTAAAAATCAAAAATTTTGCATTGCATTTGCGTACGATTTGCGATTAACGACTTTTCTTGTAGAATGAATAACTGGTTTTTACCTTATCCCGATATTCAATTACCTGATTTATTGCCAGGCACTGCAAATTTTATTTAATTATAAAAATAATTGCACGTGTTACGTGTTAAAAGCTTAACTTTAAGAATTTTATAAATGCAATTATTCAAAACAAATAACCAATGTTTCGCTACAAAATCAATGAAGCTCTAGTTACGTTCTTTTGAGTTTAAGTTTCAATTGGGTTGAATTGATCTGTTCTCATCTATGTAAAAGGAATATCACAGAATTACTTTTTTCGTAAAATAATAAGATTAACATAATTTAGTATGTTTTAAACTCAAAGGAACTCAACTCTTATTCAAATAAAATAAATTATTTTAAAAGTATTTCGTCTATTTTACAAAAATTATTCTTTGACATACGTATTTTAAATACGTATAATGCAAATAAAAAATAATAATCCTTTTATAAAAAAAAAAAAAAATTTAAAACCATCCTAATTTAACATAATCACGTCGAATTTGTAATCGTAAAACATGACGATATATTTTTAAAGCTGGACCCAATTTTAAATTTAAGCTACTTAATACATCACTCCGTTTCATTAACAGCAATGAATGGCCATCGATTTCCTGTGAAAAAAAAAATTACTTGAATATACACCAAACAGGTAAAATATATTTATCATTTCCTTATTAATTATCTCTTTTGTATTACAATGAAAAAAAGCGACTTGTATGATCCAAAAAAAAGCATATGTTTTGGGAACATCATACACGCCGTGACTATTCGCCCGCCCACAGGAAGCTTTTCTCGTCAATTGTTTTATAATAAAATTCACTGATATTTGTATTGTATGAATTGATATTATATTAGCATTGATATAAATATTAACATTTGTATAAATATCCTTTAAGTATTTTAAGTATAGGATGAACGCAAGGACCAAAAAACCCGCAGCTAGGTAATAATTCGACCCCAAATACCCGAATATATTTAATTATAAGGAAAAAAATATATCCAGAATAATTTTTGGAGATTTGGAAGGAATGGGGGTGACAAATATTTGGAAGATGAAATTCTAGAAATAAAAAAACTATAATTATCGAAATCATCTTCCGCTAGTGGCATTTTGTCTACACCATTTAATAAAGATCTATTTAATCCTATTTAAATTGAATAGGGTTGTGAATTTTCTATCCATTCTAAGAGAAATCTATTCATTTGAAAATTACTAATGAAAAGAAAATTTAATTTATATTCATTTTCCTTTAATTTTTTTAAATAATAAATTACTATTTCTATATTGATTTACCTGATCACGAAATACAGCGGCTTCTTGTGGAAAATATTGACTAAAATATTCATAAACATCTTCATGCGTCCAACTTGTTGCATCTGGTATACTTGGATCATAGCTAGGATCATCTATAGCTTCATAACTTTTATTGCTATCATTATTTTCTTCATCGACTTCCATTATATTTTCATCAATATCGTTTTCATCATTCGATATGTTATCGATTTTATAATCTGATGAACAATTCGATTGGGTATCATTTGGTATACGATTTTGTGGGCTTAATGCTGGTGGAGATGTTGATATGTTGGATGAATCTGAATGATGAAGTGATGAACGTGAATTTTCTAGGAAAAAATTTAAAAAATATATCTTTATTAGGACATAGCAAAAATAAGCTCACAAAAATATACAGACTTTAAATATTAATTATGGTTTATTGTGGCGTTTTAAATATGTGGTAAGTTTTGAGTAGTTGTTGTATTTAATTGTTGTGAGCTTTAATTTGTGGTAAGTTCATATTTAATAGTCTTTTGGAAAAATAAATTATTTAAAATTAAATAAATAAATTTTATTTTTCCAAAAAACTATTATTTGTTGTATGTTGTAAATGCACAAAAATTGAAAACATGGTTTTGCAAAAAAATTAAACGCAATATTCTTTAAGAAATATATAAATTATTATACTTTTAATGTAGAGTTTACAGATTATAATATTTCGAGTAATATAATCTATGGAATTTTGTCATCTGTATTTTCTCTTATTTTGCTGTTTAAATGTTTCCAAATTATCTTTTATATTTTTAAAATATACTTAGAGTACATTAGGAAGATATAATTCTTAGTCTCCTTTACAATAACAAGAAGAGAAATGCTGTGTTAAGACTATTCAGCATAGTTGGATAGTCGTAGGCAAGCGCATTGCAACCATTTTTTACATATATGGGAATAAATGTTTAAAATGGCTTGCAATGCGGTTGCTTTCCTATCCGAATATGTAGAACGTGTTTTAGCTGCCTTTCGCCGACCAGCAGTTAAAACAGGAAATCATAGTTATATATTTAAATATAATATGTTAAAAATAATCTACATAAAAAAATTATAGAGTAAACCTAAAAATATTCAATACCGATTTGATTGAACTTTGAAGTACAAAATTCCATTTTTAAAAGCAATTGAACATTCCCGACAGGACTTGACAAGGCTATCCTTATTTTTTTCTATTAATAAAAAGTATTTTTGTCTTTATGAGAAAAAAATTGTTTTTAATAAGGAAAGGATAAGGATTTAAAAATTTTTACTTTATTTTTATATTATTCTCAAGAATATTGTGTCAAAATTTCAAGTCGATTGGAGCAAAATTGTTGACGTTATAGCTGTTTTAGCGTCGCTCCACTATATAAGCCGAGAGGAGCAGCAAGGTGGAAAACAGACTAAACAAGTCAGGATTCGTCGAAAAGATACCTTAGATTGCTATCATGGATGAAAGCAACATACTATATGGACTTGGCATCAGTGATTCAGGGTGTGGTAACTCGCCTATGAACGCTTCCGTTTATTCCATAATTTTTTTTTTGCGTTTTTCCCAGAACTCACATTTTTAAAGCCAGTGCCCTCCATAACTACTGTACCGATCCTTTTGAAATTTTGAACACTTTTTCTGCATATAATTTACGAGGCAACTCCGAATAGTTTTTTTAGTTCATTTTTTTATTTTATAAATAGCTGATATTTTTTTTTGCAAAAATCGTTTTTCACTTGAAAGTGACTCTAAAAAGTGAAAAAATGAAATTTCGAAAAAAGCTCAACGATGTTACCTGCAGAAAGCGTTTATCTAACGAAAGCACTTTGATTTTCTTATTTCGGATGATTCGCCCGACATCGAGTTATAAGGGTCACAATACAATTCTACTTTTTTCTGAGACGCTTCCCAATAATTGCTTCCATTGCCGTATTTTATAATATTTCATGTACAATTCGTTTTAAGAAATAGATTTTAACTGTATTGTCAAGAAAAATTTTACAAAAATGTGCCTTTTTCCACAAATTAACCCTACCCTGACTTCAAGAAAGCCTTTACAAATTTAAATTTGTAAATTACACTTATAATTTTAGTGTTTATTAATTTATATGCCACGATGTAATGACAGACATGTTTACTATTGTTATTACTAATTAAAGAGGTTAACAATACTGCTGCTGCCGCAGTGACATATCGCTATGTTGTTGAAGCAACGTTTCTGGGATTTAAAATAGTACTACTAACTTATGCACAGCGTTGTCAGGTCTACAGTTTTTGCAGGAGATTTCCCAATTTTATAAAATCTCCTATCCTACTGTATTTTTTCTAAAGCTACCACTTATTCATATTTTTTATAAATTTTTAAAATTTCTCATCCATTCAATACTGAAAGTTGTTATTTTAGGTTGTAATACTTGAATTATTATTGACCATATATACAGATTTAGGTGACGCGTTTATATTATTAAAATCACGATAACTCTCAATTTTTTTGAACCTCTTTGAAAATTTTTAATGTAATAATATACTTTAGATAACTGTATAGCTTTAAACTACGATATTACGAAATTGTTGAGTAAAATATGCAAAAATGTCAATCTACTGTTTTTTTACTGAAACTACAGTTATTTAAAAGTGTCGTACCGCTGGCAACACTGCGTATGCATGTGGCCGCGCTTTATTTTTTCATCATGATGAAAACTTAAGAGATAAAAATATAATAGAGAATGAAGAAATAAAATAAATTAAATTTTCTTTGAATATTGACTAGACTATTTGAATATTGAAATTAAATATTCACGTTTACAGACTTTTAAGATTGTTCCAAATCTAAATGTAAAATACTTTCGTGTTTGATCATCTTTCATGAATGTCTTTGATTATCTGGCATGTAAAAGCAATATTCATAAAGTGGACGTAGGCTACCATTAGTGTTTTTCACAACAATGGATACACATCTTTACAATATCTAATTATTTAGCCAATGAAAGACAATTTATTACCCGAACGAACTAAATTCAGGGGTTCCAAGAGGCACAATCATGAAAATTTTTATGTTAAAAATAGTCTTTATTTACTCCTGAGTCAGTTACAGTTCACAGAACTACTAGCAGCCAGATTGTGACCTGATTGTGTGTAGTTTAATCATATTGCTTTGAAGAATCGATAGACAAATTTAATACAAATAGTTTAAAATCTAAGACTTACCATTATTGATAGTGGCATCATTTGTGTTATTTTCCGTTTTAATTGGTACATTATGACATGTGTAACAAATCCAAGTTTCATTATATGAATTTGATTTAATATCCAATTTTGGAATATGACAATCATAATGATAAGCATTATAACATATGGAACATGTAACATACGGTTTCTGTAAAACAAAAATATTTGAAAATTTCACTAAAATTGGTTATCATAATTGATCACGAAAATGTCTTATTGTAAGATATAAACGATCACTTTTTAGTGGATAAAATACAACCGGGAAACCAAAAACAAAATTATAAATTATCGTCATTGTTTTTGTATTTTAACTTCCGTATGTTTGTGACCGCTTGTGACCGTCGACTTCCGTATGAGGTCGAAAAGTAGTCGATGGATTGACTTGAAATTTTAATCATTATTAGTCATTACAATTTTCCCAAGTGTTTGCAGCTAAAAAAATTTTTTTATTTACTCACATCCATGATGCTTGTATTATATAAATACAACTTCTAAACGTTTAGAGATGTTGAAAATGAATTATTGCAAAAAATATTCATTTTTTTAATACAAACAAATTTTAAATGAAAATTTTTGGAATACCAAAATTTTTCGTATAATTAATAGTTTGAATACAATTTTAATCTAAATATTTTAATCAATATATGCATATATTTTAATACTTTGGTGTAAATCAAGCTACGGTTTTGTGTTGTACTTATTGAGATTCTATTGAACTTTGTTAATTACGATGAATTTAAACTCTAATACAATTATACAATTATTTTACCTGCAAGCGAAGAAACCAGTCCATTTTTTATAAGAAAGATTTGAGGTTCTATACAGTTTGGTAGAAACGTACGAAGAACAATTTGAAACTTGGCAACATAATTAAATGAAATAAATTAATGTTAAATTCTTATTTTTAAAAAAAATTAATGTGTGAGAATAGAAAATACCAATAGAGTTAAATGTTCCATAAAATGTCTGAAATTAATTCTAAACAAAATGAACAATATAAATTATACTTACAATATCTGCTAGCTCGAAACAAGTAACACATGATTTGCATTGCGAACAATGCCATGTACTCCAATCGTATCTCTGATGCGCATAAACATTATTCAATTCATTTTCAATTCGATCTGAATTATTTTGAAAACATGTTAAATGATTCTTAACTCCACAATCTCGACAGGAGATCATCATCTCATAAGCTTTTTTTATCTGATGGCAGATCGAACATGTAATAACATTAGCATTTGTTTCAATTTTACTCGCATTGCTAGCAACTGATGCTGGTCTAGATGGACTTCTTTTACCCACTATTGAATTTTTATTTAACGACCCAACAGGCCGACCCCGTTTTCGTTTTGGTAAATTATTATCAGATGGATCGAATACTTTCTTTGCAAGTTTACGACGGCTACCGACTCGAAATCCTAACTGACCATTTGTAACTTTATCATTTTCTTCGTCCTTTTTACTTTTGAGTGGTGGTTTGTTTTTTCGATATAGCTTATCGTTAGATGATTCTAAGGAAAACATTTGTGGTAGAGATACAATATCGTTATCTTCAGTTCCGTATTCATCATCAGATTTATCCGTATCGATTGCATTTGAACCTAAAGAATAATGACCATTTTCTAATTTTACAAGTCCACCATTTTCAACTTCACGTTGAAGTAATAAAATTAAATGTTTTTTGTTGTATTTTATCAAACTCTTTGCAATAATTGTTTTAATAAGTGCTTGGCCAGGCACACCCAATTCCAAAAAATCTGGTTCTTGGCAAATCAATTCACTAACAGATAACGCAACGATTTTGGAAAATGATCCACTAACTTTTTTCTCAGCTGCAGCCGGATCAATAATTTCACCGGATCGATGTTTTTGATTCCATTTTGCTGCATTTCGATAACTTATATCTCCTTTATACTCCACTTTGAATACTATTTCATTCTCGACACATTTTTGTAAATCGGATTTCGTTTCTTTTGCATCGACATTAAAACGGCGCATCATATAATTACATATTCGAGGTGAGTCTGGTCGCGCTTTTCTGCGTCGAAGTTGATCAATTGCTTCTAATATGCGATCACGTTGTTTGATTTCAATGTCCGTCATACTTAAATAAGAAAAAAATTAAAATTAAAATTTCCTATTTCATAAAAATTAAAATGTTTTAAATTCATGTGTTATATTGCCAACAGTGAAAGGATAATTTTTATAGTGTTTTATACGAATGGGTTTTAGAAAAAAGATATTAAATTTCTGTTAAAAAATGACGACGAGTTACAAGACTTTCTTTTACTATTATATAACTATTTAAATTATGTACAGTATTATGTGTGTAGTTAAATAAGATTAGCTCTACCTTCTTTATTTGAATTTTTCCAGAAAAATCTCTCAAATAAAAGTTTCGAAGCTTAATATATTCTATGAACTAAAAATCTAAAAAAAACTACTAAACTTGAAGAAAATCTTTAGTGGTATTTTCGTGAAAAATGTAAAAATCCGAAAATCCATTCTTTATCCACACGGATAAAGAGGGCGTCCCGGTAATCTGATTTTAACCAAAAGCTTCGCGGCACAATTTGAGGTAATATGAAGACAGTACATCAAGTTTGGTGAAGTTTGTATAAAGTATTCGATACGATGTCGCTGTCTCACACAGGCCAATTTATAAAACCCACTTTTTTGAATTCAGTGGGCCTCAAAATATGTATCTTCGGTGAAAAATTCATATGGAAATTTTGGCAGGATTTCAATACTTCCTTTTACTTGTAGTAAAAGAAAGTAAAAATCCGTGAATAAATATTGAAGATTATTGACATTTGATGTAAAATATATAGCACAATCATTGCCCTGATGAAATTTATTTTGGCTATTTACTTTCAATGATATCTTTATTCGAATGCTCTAAATACGCGATCATTCTTTTAGTGTCCTCATAACTTTAAAATTAAATAATCAACGATATAACCTGTGTTTTCGCGAGCCCAAGTGCCGGTTATTATTTTAACTTGTGACGGATTAGAGGAATTACACATCAATTTGTCAATATTTCCATAGTCGGTTTTAATAGTCTCATCAGAATAAAACTTTGATTCTAGTTCTTTTCTTTGGGTAGAAGTTATTTCACATACTTAAAACATGTGCCCGAAAAATTTTCAGCAAAATTTAATAAATTTGATCAATTTTTTAAAATTCCATATGGCTTTACAAGTAAGCGAAAGAAAAACTTCAGAAACTTATTTTAAGAAACAATAATTATTGTTTTTTAAATTGTTATTTTGGAATATAATGTGAAAAAGCATTGAAAATTGTCAAAAAATGACACACATTGGTTTGTTTATGATGAAAATGCAATGTATACAAAAATTTTAAATATTAAAATAGTCCCATTTACATAGCAGTGTTTATTTTCTTTGCGAACTAAAAAATTTATTTTCTTATTATTCTTTAACATCAAAAAGTCATCAAAAATTGATTTAAAATAATAAAAACATAATTTTGTATACTTTCTCAATGTACTTTCAAAAAGTATTTAACATTTCATTAAATTCTTACAAACCAATCAAGAATTTTCTTGAATATTATTTTTTTAACAAAAAGCTGTGATTCATACAATTTTAGATATCTTTGCGGTCCCTATATAGTACAGACCCAAATGTCATAGTATTATATTAGCGCAAAACATAATCTAACGCCTAAATCTATAATTAAACAATAAAGTAATATCTATTAACTATAAAATAAATATTTACTACAATTTTAATTTATTTTAATTGTCAATTAAATAAACTACCAGTGGATAAAATTATAAATTTACCTGATTGTCGCTCGCACTTCGCGTTGTACCCTATATATAATAATAATTTATTATAATGAATTTACAAAAGTAATTTTAAAACAAATTTATCTAAAAACAATTCTAAATAAATTTGTGTACAATTTTAAATGAAAATTAATCATATTTCTTACTAAATAAATATTTAATCGATGGTGCGCGATTTTATTCAAGCACAGACAATCTATCCGTAATCGTAAATTATCACAATATTTTTTTATAATATAAAATAACCAAATCAGTAACAAGTATTACTTGAGGACACATGGATTGTTGTATCACGCATATTAATACGCAACTTTAAACGCGCCAATATTTAATAATTAAATAAGGTTAAATATTTAAACTAATGTAGGATAGATCAATATTGTTTGAAATATTTTATTATCAAAAATTATTTTAAAATCAAGTTTATTTTTAATTAATTGCTCTTATCATATGAAATTATTTACTGAGTTTCCAGTTTGTTATACCGAACTGTAATTTTTGTTTGAAAACTTTTATAATATAATATGAAGGATAAAAACTTGTACACAACATTTAAAATGGCGGATGGGAAATTACTTTTTTCTTTCTTTTTATAACTTTCCAAAAAAAGTTAATATACTCCAGGTTCAGGTCAAGGTCTCAATCTTAAAAAATGGTAGGAATTCTGTTATTAAAAATACTAGGAAAATGGATTGAAAGTTATATTAAGATTTTTTATTGTAAAAAATGAAATTTTTTTTTCCAGTTAGAGTAAGGTATTACCATTTTTTTCTAGGTAGTAGAGCTTGAAGACTTTGAAGAAAAATTTTATTCAATATTAAAAAATACATTCATTGTTTATGCTCTCAGTAAAAAATAGAAAAGTTTATATGCGTAGAAAATGCATATATTATATGCGTTTATAATTTTTTTACCTTTTTACACCTGTATAAAATGTCTTTGGTTTCTGCAAATGAAATCACAAATCTTTCCATTCTATTTCGCATGTTTTGAAACGAATAATGAATATTTACTTCAAAACTTATTTCATCTTATAAACAGAGAGGTTCCTTTTGTTTATGTGAAGTTAGCATCCACATTTTATTTGATCGTCATTTAGAAAATTGTGGCGGGATGTGCTTTGAATTGTGCTATATTGTGCCACATCGAAAAAAATTTTTCAAAAAGTACAAGATTTTTGAAGGGATTTATATTTTTTGTTTTGTGTGAAATTAATACCCATATTTTGAAATTTTTCAAAAAAGAAAGTAGTTCTGAAATGTGCTATAATGTACCACCTCGAAATAGTAATTAAAGTAATTATTCAGTGTTTGATTCATTTTAAAATAATGATATTTCATCTTATTAAGGAAGTACGAGCACCAAGGCAACTTTTGATAAAAGGCTTGATTTTTTTTAAATACAAAGTTTAAATATGTCTAAACAAATTCCAAAAATTTGAAGGAGATTGCCCGATCATTTAAATAAATAATTAACTTTAAAGTTGAGCAATTTAACATTGGTCTTATGGGGTAACCTTCAAACATTGATACATTTCTGTATTTTTCTCGTAAAACTGTCGGTGAATATTTTTAAAAAACTTATGGATGAAAGTAAATATATTAGTGATAAATTTAATTCAAAAACATTTACACTTGCCCGACTAATTAAAGTGTATTAATTAAAAGAAAAATAAATGTCGCCACTAGCCAATGTTAAATGTATATCTATATATGGAAAAAAATCATATGGTTACTGCGTTCCCCTTACCGCGCTAGAGTCGATACCTATCCCCACACCGCCTGGCGCTCGTACTTCCTTAAATTAAATACATAAATAATATTTTATTGGAAGATGTATCGTATGTTTAACTTTCAAACATTAAATTTTTTTAAATATCATACATAAAATGAGAAATATTTATATTGTATATTGTTTTACATTTCTGAACGATAGATGTGCAGGATGTTCATAACATAAGTTACGAAACTTTCGAACAGTTATAAAAAATTTCTCAAATGAAACAAATACCCTAGTAGATAATAGTTCGAAATAAGTCCCCGGTTTTCATGAAAATTTGCATTCCTAATTTCAAAATGGAAGTATTTTTTGTTATTTTGGCACATATACATACATACATACATATATATATATATATATATATATATATATATATATATATATATATATATATATATATATATATATATATATATATATATATATATATATATATAAATATATATATGTAGATATGTGTGTGTGTGTATTTATTTTGGTACGGAATTATATGATATACGAAGGCATTTAATATTGCAGCATGATACTGAACCCTATGTTCTGTTTATATATATATAAACATAGTGTTCAGTTTTATAATTATTAATAAGAACTCTAGGATTTTTCGAATAAATTTCGATTTCTGCCCCAATATCTTAGATCAAATTATTTTGTATTTTTATAAATACGTATTTCGACTACAAAGTAGTCATCATCAGTATGAATTAGCTAGTTGTAATGATTCTCGTTGCTAATTTGGTGACGGTTTGCACCAAAAAAAATTTGGGTTCACTTAGAGTAAAATTGTATATTTATACAACAACACATTGTGTACCTATCTAGTCTTCTATGATAGTACTAACATTACTTAACTTCAGTGATCTGTCGAAAATTGGTACTGATTCCATGACCCGTGTCCGCAATATATGAATATTTTCAACTAATAATTCTGACGGCGTCGGTCATTTTAATAGGAACCGGCAGTTGATCGTTTAATCAGTGATAGCGTTAATTTTGACAGAATACAACGGTTGTGATTTTTAATTTATGTTTATGTGATTTTCCTTTAATATTATCAACGATAACTGCTCGCTGTTAAAATTTTCGTCTATTTCAAATTTCCATAAACATTAAAGCACGGTTATATACATAAAACAATTATAAATAAAATGACTGGTGCCAGCATTTAGGGCTAGCGCACACCGTAAGATTTTCTGATCAGAAAATATTACGATGTGCGCAGATATTAGTTGAAAATAATCAATGCAGGCGCGGTTACAGAGATAGTTCCGTTTTGAATATAGTGTGGTTGTTATATACATTTAACATTTCAAATACACAATATTGATGATATTAAAAAGTTGAAACGCTAGCAATATATCATAGAATATACAGATTGTATATTCTATGGAATATACAACCCAACGGATAATATATGCAGAAATTAAACCCAATTTTAAAAACTTGCATAATGTGTTTATTTTAAATTATTTTTGGTTCAATTTGTTTAAATCTTTACTGTAGCTGTAGCGTATTTACAATTATATATATATGTATTTTCAAAATAGTAAAAAATTACCATCTATGCCTATCTTCATAGAGAAATTAAAATTCTTATCCGTTCTCATTTCAGTTGCAAGCGGCCAGAAACTATATCGGTAAAAACCGATATATTCTCTATCAGTTTACCGATTTATTCTGTGCAAGCGGTTTTTTTTAAAGAGTTCTAATTGTAAGTTTTACAAGAACATTGCTTTCTAAGGAACGATGTATTTATTGAAAAGACAAAAATCAAATTTTTCAACGAATTTATTTAATAATGTACACATTTTTTATGAATAAATATTTATTATTCTCTTTTAACATTAAAACACATTTAAAAATAAACATAAAAAACTTATAAACTTATTTTCTGTACAATCATTTTTAAATTGGTAAATAATTAATATATTGACATAGGAATTATTGCTATTAATTAGTTTAACAAAAATGAACCAAACTACTGTGGCTAGCCACCGAGATGTTATAATATTACAACAGAATTAGTATACTAATTGCGTTAGCTTCAATCACCTTGAAATTAAAAAATCAATCAATAGTGCTCGTAATCTTTTACGATTATTAACTGGAAGCCAAGTTAATGTTAATGTCAAATTTGGAAGGCTAGCTGCAGCGATAAAATTAATTTTAGATTCAGTGTTTTTTTTACTTACTTTAAAATTGCCCATAAACAGGAATTTTTTCACTTTATTCGATGTAATGCTTTTTCTTGGCATTTATCCAGTGGTATATCAGATAATAATTAATCATTCTGTTAATTAAGTCCTTTTGTTAATAACGATTAACTTTAATATGCTATTCACATCTGATATTCCACGGTAAAAATTGTAAATAAAAATCAGTGTAAATATTCTCTAAAAGATTTAGGTTATTTTATCCCGATTACAAAAAGAAATAATCAATAATCGCTTGTCAAATTCAAACGACTACGCTAATTTTAATAAAGAAATACCATATGAGTGTATGAGTGAAGATTTAAAATTTCAGTTATAAGTCCAGAAAATTTATTAAAATTAATTATATTTTAAATTGCAGTCGAGTTTTCTTGTAAAATAATCAAATTTGTATTCTACTAAATTTTAACAACATTTTGGTAAATTAACAATAAATTAACATCAACAAATTAGTAAATCGTGTACATACTTTACATCTACATTAATTACTGAAATGCACATTTTGAATAAAGTGTATTTTCTTGGTAGCCCTTGTTAAATAATAAAATTAAAATAATTTTTACCAAACATGACAATGAACAGATAACGTCAAGATTTGTTATTTTCGACGTTTGTAAAAGTTTAATAATTGTAGAATAATACCTCTATTACTCTATACTCAACCCCAAAATCGTGTAATTCAATTTATCGCTTTTTAAAAATCTAAAATAGTTTTTTTTTTATTGTAATTTAGTTTAATTTTTTATTGTGATACAATTAAAGATCTACAATCCGGGAAGAAGTGGAGTTGCTAAATAATTCTTGTAAAATGGAAATTAAAATTTTATTAAATGTGAACTTCTACAAATTAAAGCTCACACCAATTAATAATAATAAATCTATTTTATTCAGCTCATTGAATGCCTTTTATGATTTTTTTTATGGCTTTTTTTACGAAATTGGTAGTTCATGGTTGGTTATACAAGAATGAATATTATGATTGGATTTCATACAACGATCCAATCACTTAAAATTGCAATTTTTCAAGGGCTTCCAATAAAGGTTTGGAAAAATTTACACAAAAAGGGTGCTTTGTGAAACTTGATTGCTTTTAAGAAAAATATAAAGTACGTTTTATTTTTATTTTTAGGGTAGTTATAATTAATAATAGACCTATAAAGGGTATGTGTTAAAATTTGTACAAACCTTTTGATTCCAAAAACAAAAATTTTTTTAGATACCTGAAATTAACAAAAATATAAGGGTTTTTAATTTAAATATTAACCAAGACAATTCTTAAATTCAAGAACATTTAAAAAAATTAACTACCCTATTTTGAACAATGCGTCAAAAACATCCAGAACTAATAAACATTAAAAATTTTATAATTTCACTTGCTATGCTCAGTTTAATGCAGCTAACTATATTTATATTTTTTAATTGAATTCTGCAAAAAGTATATTTTAGAGCATATAAATTTTTTTCACTGTATACCCGCGGAAATTGTGAAGGGCAATCAATAATTGACGAGTATTATAAGCTACTTTGAAATTATGAAAAATTTTTAAGATGCGCGACCAAATTAGAGCTTTTTTTGTGATATATTTTTTCTCGTAACATAACGGATAGATAATTTACTGCAAATATGGAGTCAATAATTACATTTTTATTGCTGCGAACAATATAATCTTAGCATCTAAAAGCATTATATAAAAAAATTAATTGACTTCAATTATATGCAATAGTACAATTTTTTAATACTTTAATCTATCTACTTTTAAAATTTACAATTTCGTGCTTTTTAAAGTAATAAACCTGCAGGCGTGTTTTCATTAGTGATTACTCCCGAACTTAAACTCTCAAAAATGTGAATAAAGTTAGAGTAGATATGTATCAATTTACCTGAATTTATGTATCGATCATGCAAAAGTAAATTCCAAATTATTTCTTGAAAAAACAATCAGTTCACCACAGATGTTTAATGTGGACACCCTTAACAATAATAATTTTTATTTTTTAGTATGCTTATAAATTACAAACTACTTTAACGACTTTTTTCCTTTTTAAATTTGTATTATATTATAAATACAATAAAATACTTTATTATCTGGTTATTGGTTAATGGGCATTAGACCTCCTTCTTCTTCTAATTTCGTAAGGAATTTGACAACACGATGTTTCTCATCTGTTTGTTTCACTAAATCAATTAATGCTAATAATTTCTTTATACCAATAAATATTCTGCAACAAATAAAAATAAGTAAAGCAATGATAATAATGATAAACAAATGATAATGATAATTAATATAAAGTAGTATTTGTAACATAAAGAACACAAAACATTAATAATAGCCAATTTAAAAAAAAAGGTCTCATAGCCTAGAGATTATTTCATAAAAAATATATAATTAACAAGATAATGGATTTTAATAGAGAATTTGGTATTTTTGTTTCCAAAAGGATCATTGAAGTATGAGCCCTGTGGACAAATTAAAAGGTAATCAATTTACCCACACCAAATTTTTAGAAGACTGACACAGAATCTTTTATACAATCCAACTAGAAATTTGAAAGTCATAGAAAATTTCGAATAAAATGGATTTTAATACAGAATTTGGTGTTTTTGTTTCCAAAAGGATCATTGAAGTATGAGCCCTGTGGACAAATTAAAAGGTAATAAATTTACCCACACCAAATTTTTAGAAGACTGACACCGAATCTTTTATACAATCCAACTAGAAATTTGCAAAGTCATAGAAAATTTCGAATAAAATGGATTTTAATACAGAATTTGGTATTTTTGTTTCCAAAAGGATCATTGAAGTATGAGCCCTGTGGACAAATTAAAAGGTAATCAATTTACCCACACCAAATTTTTAGAAGACTGACACAGAATCTTTTATACTAGAAATTTGCAAAGTCATCGAAAATTTCGAATAAAATAAAATTTATAAGATAAAACCTTGAAACTTTAATGACACAGTTTACCTATATAAATTTTAGTTAGATCAGATTCCTTAGGTTCTACAAAAATACAGATACTTACAATTGAGAACCATCGTTCGATTCACCATTTAAGTAAATTAGTAAATAATAAACTTAATAAAATTGAGAACAATTCAAACTTACCGGTGCCCTTGCAATTTTCTTTCTATTCGTTGTAAATCGTCTTTGCCAAATGCTTCCGTTACATCAAGTACAGATATTAAATGTTCGGGACGTGATAAATTTGGCACATGTAATACTGACGTAAATGCGGATAACATTTCCATATCTTCCAAAACTTGCCGCCTACTGCTTGTACACAATACTAGTAATTTTCTTCCTTTTGGTGGTTCTTTTTTCAACAAAACCAACAGTGCTTGTAATGTTAAATTAGAATATCGTGGTCCAATTGGTCCATAATCCAATAATCTTTCAATATTATCTACTAGAATACAACTGAGTGTTGAACGATATGCATCATCGAAAACCTGCCAAAAACAGTTTTAAATTCATAATGATTTATGGAAATCAACCAAAATTGAATAAAGTATGCCAACCTTTCGTATGTACAAACATTTAGCAGATTCAGTATAGCCAACCATATCTTCTGGTGAACAAATTTTAACAAATGGAAAATCGGAGCGTTTGGCAAGTTCTGCAGCAAGAGCGGTTTTCCCTGAATTTGGTGGTCCTTCTAGTAAAACGGATACTAATCCGGATGTATCAGGAGCACGTGCTTGTTGAATAAATAGCATTCCATCTTCAAAAATGTTTGAAACTGGTGCGCCCCAATTGACAATACCACGACATAAGAAATGTTCTAACATTTCTGCCGCTGTTCCAAAGGCCGGTTTAATATCGTATTCTAAAGCATGCAGAAAATCATCACGACAAACTAAAAGTTTTTCCATAGCTTCAGGATCCACCTCTACTTTGGACGAAGCCTTGATTAAACGGTTCATAGCAGTAGATTGTGCTGCACGAACTAAACCTTCTAATTCAGCACCAGAAAAGTTTTTCGTTCTAGCTGCTAATTCCTACAAATAATTTAATGGTAAAAACACTACTTGAAGTAAAATATTACAGCATCTTTAAAACTATAAGTTAAAATATTTTTGTAATTTTTCTGTAACTACAGTAGATTAACAGAAAAAATAAGTTTTTAAAATTTTTGGCTTTAAACGAGATAATAATATATTAACTACTCGCTAAAAATTGTTTTTAACAATTATTTAATCAAAAAACTTTGGTTCATTATCTACAATTTTCTTAAAAAAAAAAATTACATTTACATAAATTTTGATCAAGAAATATTTTTAAGTTTTATATCTCAAAATTTTACTTTAATCAGACTCCGATCCCTTTTAAAAATGAAATCATATAAACTTATAGAAAATATACTCTTGCGCTCAAAGCTTACAGAGCCCAGGTACTCGACTGAATTGCATAACTAATATAAACTAAAAAATGTAAAAATTCTAGGCTTACCGCAGTATTCACATCTGGATCGATTTTTTTATATTCTCTCATTCTTGATGTATGAATGTTAAGAATTTGTAATCGACCTTTCTCATTTGGCAAACCAATTTCCATTTGCACTTCTAAACGACCAGGACGTAGCAAAGCTTCATCAATCATATCACGCCTGTTTGTCATACCAATCACAAGAATGTTATTTAATTGTTCAACACCATCAATTTTTGCTAGCAATTGATTCACAACAGTATCGTGAACACCTGTATTTCCAGCAACAGAACCACGTGATTTACAAATTGCATCGATTTCATCGAAAATAATAATATGAAGACCACTGTTGGGACCACACTAAAAGAACAAATTAATATAAAACAACTGTTTAGAACACAATAGAAAAAAATCTTTACAAACTTCATTAAAAAAAATTAAAAAAATGTCCGGGAAACTTTCGTATTTACAAATTAAGATCATGAAAAAAAAAACTCGACATGAAAACAAAGCTTGGTCATGAATATTTTTACGAATAAGGAAAGGAGGGGTATAGATAAGGCTTTATTTCTGCCCCAGAATAATGAAAAAAAGTTATACGATTTGATGTATTCTGATAATTTCTTTATGTATTCTGAAATTAGACTATGTGTTAAGAAGAAAACATATTTTTAGCAAAAAAAAAAACATAAAATAAATATTACTTGTAGGATCTTAAACTGTAATTTGCTATCAAAATGTTATACTTTAAATGTTATACCCGTTTTTCTTCTTCTTCAGCTTCTGCAAATAACCTTCGAATATTTGCTTCACTTTCACCAACATATTTATCCAAGATTTGTGGACCATTGACAATTTTAGGTTCACGTGCATTTAACATTTTACCAATTTGTCGAGCCATCAAGGTTTTACCAGTACCGGGTGGACCATACAATAAAATACCTTTTACGTGTTTGCAGCCTAATTGTTGTACAACTTCGGCAGGAAATACACGTGATGCGAACGCTCTTCGAAATATGGCATTGAATTCCTTGTCTAAACCACCAACGCCCATTTTTTGAAAATCAAAATCTGGATTTATAATTGACCGTGTTTGAACACTATAAAAACAAAAATTAAAGTCATAGTGAAAGTTATATAAATTATATTTTCGAAGTTATTTTATGGAAGTGGAATTAATGTAGAATTGTTAGTCAATAATCCATTATATTTGAGTTTGAAAAATTTTTTTAAATACTTAAAAAAAAAATATTACCCTTTAATAACCAAATTCAATGCAGAAGCTTCATTCTTAACAAATTGAACTTGGGTATGAGGTGACAATAAGCCCATTTTGACTTGCTGTGGTTTCACTTTTTCACCTGATGTATATACTTTTATGTCAACAGCTTCAAGATTTTTCACTACCACACCAAGTAATTTTTTCTTTTCATCAAAATTAAAAACTAATTGTTGACCTTCTGTAAATGGCTTATTTGCAAATTGTTTTAAAAATTCTTTAGCCATTAAATCAGAATCATATGCCTCTGCAGACTGTGTTTTCTTTTGAAAGAAATCCACTTCTAAAATCATTTGAGATAAGCAATCTGGTCTGCTATTTGTTTTATGAAATTTATATGGAACAACTTCAATTTCTTGATTAATGGACAAGGTTGCCCATTTTCTTTGGGGTAATGAAAAACCCACATATCCAGGATTTACTTCAGGATGAAAATCCGTTGAAAATACAAAATGTTGATTGGGTCCGGTAATGATTTCCACATAACTATACAAAAATTTAATTTTTTTTGGGTTTTAGAAACTTATTTAATATATGAATAAAAATCTATTCAAAAGAATTTGATTTTTATTATCCAAATGGGAAATAATAACACTTTTCTTGCAGGGAATATTGCACAGTATTTTCTGCTTTCACAATCATGGCGCAAACATTCAATTATTAAACATTGTTGCAAAGAAAAACGGAAAGATTAATTTTTAACTAGCTGGAAAATATAGGAGTAGTAAACCTCAAATTTTAACTGAAAATATAGAGTAACTACTATCAAAGTCTGCTAACGTCATTTTTAGACTAGTCAACTTTCTAGAGAGATATATATTTTTTAGTATACATGGTGCAATAATTACGGAGTGGTATTATTCGGCTAAACTTCAACTTAAATTTAATTCTAACTGCAAATACAAATAAGTTGTGATTTTAAATATACGATAATTGTTAAAATTGCTCAAAATACGAAATATATCGATTAAAGGATAAATTTTATAGTAAAGTTATAAAACCGTTTTTTATATTAAAAATAGATTGCTTAGGATACAAAAAAATCTCAGAATAAGGCTTTTCATTCCAATTAAACCATTCATTTTTTTAGTAATTGGAATGAAAATTTATCTTGAACAAATAGTAATCAGGTTGATAAAAATAGAAGATGAATTATTATTTCATTAGTGAACTATTAATACTTCGAGGCCTAAAAAAATTGAGTTTTTAAAGTAGATGGAGAGTAAGACCTTACGTTTTAAGTGATAAAATACATTTTTAACATAAGGTGTATTATTGAATAGATTTTTTGCGATGTAGCATTCAGAATGATTATTTAAATTTCAATATAAGTTTTCGACAATATGCGAAAATATCTAAATATTGAATATTAAATAATAATATTTTACATACCGTACATCTTCATTTGGAAAATCCTTCTCATTTAAAATTGCGGTATTTTTTAAACTTAATTCATCACTTGGACAACGTGTAACTTTAAAAACCTACAACAAATGAAATTAAACAAAATATAATCGGTGTTAGAATTAAATATCATATTATAAAATAATGAATAACTAATGATAGAAAAATTATTGCCCCAAAAAATACGAAGGTAAACTGACCTTAAAATATATTCTAGAACCGCAAATTTTTAGAAAATTTTATTTAATTAAAATGAAAAATTACCTTTGACATTTTGACGATGTTTTTGACGTTATATTATTTGACAAAATACCACTTGTAATTGTAATATTTATTTATGCAACTTACAATACTGCTGACAAATATTAGTTGCGGCGCTGATGTGAGTATTTTGTGTAATACTAAGAATCAATAATATAATTTCCTTAGTCTTATATATAAGGTGTACCTATTAAAAAGGTTCTAACTAGTAGATTAGTGATTTGTAGGCCTCACTAAATCTTTTGTATGTTTATATAAAACATTGAATAAAATATTATCCACCTCTCTTTAATTGGTGTATATGTTAACTAATTTCTATATACTTAGATGCTAACTATATTTCGCAACATACTGCATGCGATAGGAATAATAATTTTGAAAATTTATTATTGCGTAGTTCCTGTTTGTCAATGAAATCCATATAAGTATACAAAATATTCATCAGGAATCGAAACTTCTTATTATCACGAACAAAATTCCATTTGATCATAATCAGAATGGTTGTTAATATATAATTTCATCTCTTATGTAGAGTTTACACGATACAGACTTTCCAAATAAATTCCTATAAAAGCAAGTTTGTGCAAACTTATAAACATATAAAAAGTCTGCTTAGAATCTATAGTTACTATAGGGAAAGCCTGAAGTTTGAAGGCTAAAAGTGTGTATCGTGTAAACGCACCTTTATTCCCATAACTTAATTTATTTTGTAAAGAAGTTTTCTAATTGTATTTTTGTAACAATTAATAAATTGTATAATTTTTGTTTCTCTAGTTTAATCTTTGATAAATACTCGATAAATTTAATAATATCAATATTATTAGTTCTCCTCGGTGATTTGAAGGAATTCCTTGTTTAACAAACCATTTTTTAAATAATAAGTTAACAATATCCATTGAAAGTGCTTTTCTTTCATTATAATTTATTATCACAATAATGGATTGTTTGAATTTTCGGTTAAAAACGCGGAGAATATTACTTTAAAAAAATTAATAAATAAAATAAAAAACGAAATATTTACGTTAATTATATTAGGCGTTCATTGGTGGAAGTTTTAATAATGAAATCTACACGGTTTATTTTTATATTTTTAATCTAACTTAACTATAAAAAAATCGTTTTCTATATCAACATATTATGCTAGTTATTACACAAGTAAATTTTATATACTAAGTTAAAAATTTTTTCTACATTTTGTCACCCTATAGACATGAATAGTATTTGGTGGTTTCTATTTGGTGTTATAATTTTCATCTAATCTTGTCTGAAACGACCTTCGCTTTATTGATTATCTCACCGTATGTGTTACAGAACACTATTAACATACATTTTTGATACAATTGTTACATCATATGGGATGCACATCTGACTACTCACTGACTCATACAAACTTTGTAAAAAATGGGAAAAAAATTAACTATTGTTTTTAGTTCTACGCATTGAAAGAAAGTTTTAAAATTTATTTGATGTATTCAAAATACAATTTAAATTATTTACAATTCATTTTAAAGCATCTTGTAAACCAAAACCTGGACCTGGTGGCTCTTCAATTAATGATGTAGGATTGCCTAAGGGTTCTGCCGCAAATCGTCCACTTCTAGGGCCTGCTTGTGGTAATTTATCTTTTTTCAAAGAGGCAATTATTTCTAAACAATCTTCTTTTTTTAAATCTTCCTAAAAAATGAATCAACTCAAAATAAAAAATTACGAAACAACTCATATCTTAAAAAGACTAAAAAGCACTAAAATATAAAATTTAAACTTAGCATCATTAGAAATTAAAATTTAAATATCAATTTAGTGCCAAGCAATATTCTCTGTAAGTACTACACACATGAGTATGATATATGCTTACATGTTTGTTGAATGAGTACAAGCATGTAAATATATAGGATATATATTGTTACATTAACAATCTGTAAGTCAAAGCTTAAGTCTAATAAGAAAAAAGAAAAATATGATGAAAATTTTAAAAAATCTCAAAAAAATCGATTCCCAATAAATTCTAAGCAGTTCCGCTTTCAAAGTCCACAAATTTTTATTTTGCATTTATATATATGCTTAAATGTACAGGTTCTATTTTTGTTTTGGAGATGTATTCACAGATTTCCACTGCAGACATTTTTATATTTTTTAAATATTCAATCCTTGTTAATGTCACATTGAATAATTTATATTTAAAAAATAGATATAAAAATATCCACCTAGATAGAAAAGAGATAAAAAGGATATTTTCAATCCGAATCGAATTCTTGGTGCTAACATATTAGCTAATCAATTTTATGTAAAAAGCAATCGCTCAGTGCATCAAGTTTGTGATCGATTTGTATACTCATTATAATCAATAATCAGGAGATTGTAGCAAAATTAGCAATAAATGTCAATTTTTTTTTTTTCTTTTATTATTGAAAACATTTTATGAAAACATCATTGAAAAAAAGTAAACCTGTCATATCAATGAGTTTCAGAAAAAATCGTCTGAAATAAAAGATTACAGGCGTGTTTTAAGAATTTTAATTTTATGCAGAGATCTCAAAATGATAATATGGTTTATTTATGGATAATAAATAACGCAACTTCTTGGGCATTCATTTATTAATCGCTTCTTTATTTTTTGTTCTTTGGAGAAATTTTTTTTATTAAATATAATCTGATCATTATTTACTTAAGTTACTTACATAATAATCATCGTTGATTTGAACCATAGGCGCATTAACACATGCTCCTAAACATTCTACCTCTGATATTGTAAATTTCCCATCTTTACTCGTTTCGCCAACATGTAAGCCTAGTTCTTTCTCAAAAATTTGTAATACTTCGTCAGATCCTCTGAGCCAACATGGCGTTGTTGTGCATACTTGAATATGATATTTGCCAGTAGGATTTCTAAAATAAAATTATTTACATAGATATTGATTTTTGTTAACAAAATATATCGTTTTGTTTTAGAAATATTTGATTAGGTATCTATTATCCAATACTATTTATGGTATCTATTATCCAATAATATTTATTCGATTTTCTATATTTTAAATTCTTTAAATGTAAAAAATAGGAATCCTTACCTCATGAACATCGTATAAAACGTAGCTACTTCGTAGACCCTCATATGGGGTAACTGAAGCATATCAGCAACGTAGTTCATTGCACTGATTGGTAACCATCCATATTGACGTTGTGCTAAATCTAATAAGGGTATCATGGCAGCTCGTTTATGCCCATCGGGATAAATAGCTAATATAGCATCTGCCCGCTGTAAAACAAACATTATAAATTCTATATGGGGAGCATGATATCGTGTAACAAACCTTTTTATTTTCCGGAGAGAATTCGAACTTAATATTTGGATTATTTTCAGGGGTGTCACGATGATTGAATATACTTTCATGATTTCGTGCGGCTGATACTTGTAATAGTCTTGTAGAATTCCGTGATAACTGTAATAAATTGGGTTATATAACCTTTTGCAAAATTATATTCTAAACAGTTATTTTAAGAGTTTTCAAACAACTTACAAGTTTACTACTTAGAATCTTCAAGTTCGACAACATCTTTAAACAAATGTCTAATTTTACAAGAAATAATGCAATACTATTTATTTAAAAAATTGACGTTTTTCTTCAGATGGAATATGACATTTTTTAAAGACTACTAGTGACATCTGCTGGATTTATAATAACCATATCAAATTGTCAACAGACCATCGTGACTTTTTCTAACCTTAAAAATTTGAAAAAGATTTTCCATTTTAGCCGTCAATATTAAAATTTTCGGCCAAAATGTACGTTAAATTGCAAGAACAAAAAAATCAACTAATTTTCGTAAGTTTTTCATTGGTATACATAGTATAATTTACATAGACCATCAATAAAAAGATGGTTCACATTAAACATTACGGATTTGTTTTCAAAATATTGGAAAATCATAATATCGGGGTTCTTAAAATCGTTGCAAAATATTTATTTCGCTTAAATATATTACTTAAAATTTCTTTTTAATTACAATTAATTATTTTTTAAATTTGTTGTCTGCAGAAGATCTGTAAAGTATACTATTAAAAAGACAATTGGAATCGACAAAATGAATATCTAGCATAATTTATAGTTTTTTATTAACTGAATTCTGATTAATGTGGTCTACGTTGTAACCCCTAATTTTATATTTAAAAATGAATTTATGGTATTATGATTTGTGAAAATACGGTCTATGCCATAAATAATAATAGTTATACAATCTTACTTTTATTATCTTCGTCTTTTTAGAATGATGAAGACTTACCTTATGAAGAAGAAATCTTACGAAATCCATACTCAGTCAAACACTGGCTTAGATACATCGATCATAAGAAAAAGTCCCCCAAACATGAAATAAACATTATATTCGAACGAGCCTTGCGAGAATTACCCGGTTCATACAAGCTTTGGTACAATTACCTTCGTGGACGTCGGCGGCAAGTTAAAGGTAGATGTATAACCGATCCTGAATATGAAGATGTTAACAATGCATTTGAACGAGCTTTGGTATTTATGCATAAAATGCCTCGGATATGGATGGATTATTGTACATTTATGACACTACAATGTAAAATTCGTCGAACACGACATACGTTCGATAAGGCTTTACGAGCTTTACCAATAACTCAACATCATCGGATTTGGCCGTTATATCTTAGTTTTTTAAATAAACATGATATTCCAGAAACGGCTATACGTGTATATCGACGATATTTAAAATTGTGCCCTGAAAATGCCGAAGAATATATAGAATATTTAGTTAGTATTAACAAGCTTGATGAAGCTGCGATTGTCCTTGCTGGGATTGTAAATAACGAAACGTTTGTATCGCTTAACGGAAAATCAAATCATCAACTTTGGAACGAATTATGTGAGTTAATATCGAAGAATCCATCACAAATTAAATCGTTAAATGTCGATGCGATTATTCGTGGAGGTTTACGTCGATATACAGATCAACTAGGACATTTATGGAACTCCTTAGCAGATTATTATGTAAGAAGTGGTTTATTTGAAAAAGCTAGGGATATTTATGAAGAAGCTATTCAAACAGTTACAACAGTACGGGATTTTACACAAATATTTGATGCATATGCACAATTTGAAGAATTAAGTTTAAGTAAACGCATGGAAGAAGTTGCTCAAATGGAAAACCCATCCGAAGAAGATGATATTGATTTAGAATTACGACTAGCACGTTTTGAGTATTTAATGGAAAGGCGTTTATTACTACTTAATTCAGTTTTGCTTCGACAGAACCCACATAATGTACAAGAATGGCATAAACGTGTTCAGCTCTATGAAGGCAAAGCACATGAAATAATTAATACGTATACGGAAGCTGTACAAACGGTGCAGCCAAAATTAGCCGTTGGAAAGTTACATACATTATGGATATGTTTTGCAAAGTTTTACGAACAAAATGGGCAAATTGAAGATGCTCGATTAATATTTGAAAAAGCCATTAATGTGCCATTTGTGAAAGTTGATGATTTGGCAACCATATGGTGTGAATGGGCTGAAATGGAAATTCGAAATGAAAACTTTGAGGAAAGTTTACGTTTAATGCATCGTGCAACTTCTATGCCATCACGCCGAGTTGCTTATCACGATGAAAATGAAACTGTACAAGCCCGATTATATAAATCGCTTAAGTTATGGTCAATGTATGCAGACTTAGAGGAAAGTTTTGGAACTTTTAAGTCATGTAAAGCTGTTTATGATAAAATCTTAGATTTAAAAATTGCCACTCCACAGATCATTATAAATTACGCTTTATTTTTAGAAGAGCATAAATATTTTGAAGAATCATTTCGAGCATATGAAAAGGGTATCGCATTATTTAAGTGGCCAAATGTTTTCGATATATGGAACACATATTTAACGAAGTTCTTAAAACGATATGGTGGTACAAAATTAGAACGAGCTCGTGATTTATTCGAACAATGTTTAGAAAACTGTCCTGCAAAGTTTGCTAAAGCATTATATTTATTATATGCAAAATTAGAAGAAGAATATGGAATGACTCGACATGCAATGGCTGTGTATGAACGAGCAACAACCGCAGTTTTACCTGAAGAAATGTTTGAACTTTTTAATATTTACATAAAAAAAGCGTCAGAGATATATGGAATTCCAAAAACGAGACAAATTTACGAGAAAGCAATTGAAGTTTTACCCGAAGAAAATACACGAGACATGTGTTTACGTTTTGCTGAAATGGAAACAAAGCTTGGTGAAGTCGATCGCGCTCGTGCAATCTACGCGCATTGTTCTCAAATGTGCGATCCTCGTGTAACCGTTGATTTTTGGCAAACGTGGAAAGAATTTGAAGTACGGCATGGCAACGAAGACACAATGCGTGAAATGTTACGTATTAAACGTAGTGTCCAAGCAACTTACAATACACAAGTAAATATGATGTCAGCACAAATGTTATCATCGGCAGGTACAATAGCTGGAACAATTGCGGATTTAGCACCAGGTGCCAAAGATGGTATGAGATTGTTAGAAGCAAAAGCTGTTGAAATGTCTTCATCTACAGTCGCTCGAAGTAGTACTAGTGGAGGAAATATTATGTTCGTTCGAGGTGAAACTGCAGGGACTGATAAAGTCAATAATCCCGATGAGATTAATATTGACGAAGTTGAAATGGATGACGAGGAAGAATCTGGAGACGAAAACGAAGATGCTGCTATACCAGTAGAACAACAACAAGTGCCTGCAGAAGTGTTTGGAAATTTGAAGCGGAAGCAAGAGGCAGGTAGTGATGAAGATGATAATTAACATGGCGCGTTTTATTGAACATTGGTTAATTCCTTCCTAGTTGAAAGCAATGTATTTAAAAGTAGGCTCGTTATTCAAATTTGGTCTTGGAGATGATAAAAAAGCCTTATTTATGTAGCATTAAGAGTTGCACATTTCGAGAACTACTACCAACAACTCCGCATAAAGTTATACGTGAAGTCGATATATTATTACCAATTTTTTTGAAATATGTAATTCTTTAAGTTTGTCCATGAAAAGAAAAAGTATACTCCGTTTATAATTGATACATAAGGAAATAGTATAGTAAAATCCGAGCTCTTATGCTTCGCTAGAAGAAAATTGCAAACCATTGTTCTAAGAGAAACATTAATAAATTTTTACAAATAAATTTAAAGAAAGAAATTAATTAATAATGAAAACTTTTTTATTACATATCGTTTTTTATTCTGGAGGTCAATTTGGAAGGAAATTAATTTAAAATGAAATTAACAATTTTTATTATAAATAATTTATTTTATCACGAAGAATCGAATAAAAGCGTGATTTTTAATTATTATAAAATTAAATTGATAAAAATTAAAAAAAAAAAATAAAAACAAAAAATTATTTTAATTATTAAAACAACATTGTTTTTTGTTTCTATGTACAAGAGATTTTGTCTGTATGATACCTGGTATGGTGGTGATACAACGTAACCATTAGATAATTATTCTAATAAATATTTAAAAAATTAATTTCCATTATATTTTTCATAAATATTTTAGAAATTAATTGGTTTTCCAAATGCAGCTGCTACATTTGCTTCCTTTAATGCTTCAGAACATGTCTATAACAAAATAATTAATGATAAAAATTTTTTAATTTAAAGAATCAATAAA
The DNA here is from genome assembly GCA_020423425.1 of Chrysopa pallens. NCBI lineage: Eukaryota > Metazoa > Arthropoda > Insecta > Neuroptera > Chrysopidae > Chrysopa > Chrysopa pallens. The sequence continues at coordinate 120,538,593 of CM035591.1, forward strand.
GCTTGATAAGTTATATGGAAACTGGTTTTCGGTTATATTTATCATTTAAAAAATAAAAAACCTAAATCTTGATTTAGGATATAGGGGAATATCGAAAATTATATCAAAAATCTTCCCTTTGAGAATATTCATACTTTTAAATATATTCTGATCTAATTTCCAAAGATCTATCATTAATTATATCAATGATAATCCTAGTTTTCCGATTTTAAATGTTTGGCTTTCATCTAATTATATCCTAATTGATTTTCACGAACTAACCTTACTTATTAATTATTTAATAGCAATCCCCTTCTTCATCAACAATAGGCTATTTGACTAATTTTTGGAAATCATTTAAAAAAATTCTTCATAACACAATAAGCACACTACATTGACATTTCCGGGAAATCTACACTATTACCAATGAAAATCAATGTTATAGTTTAAATTTTCAAAACCACCAAAAACGGTGTTTCTGCCATTACGTTTGTCACGTGGTACATGTGACGTAGCATGCTAGTAAGCCAGTTTATAAAAATACAACAAAATAGTACAGCATATCTTTATAATATATTCTATATATTTTACTAGAGTTGTCACCAATCACAGGGCGTTTTCGTTCCAGATAAAAAGTTTAATATAGTTTAAATAAAGTGAAATATGTTTTTTTAGTCTATTATCTTATAGGATGGCGCTATATTTTGTATATATTATATTAATAATGTTCTCAAACAGTCTATTGTACGAATTATAACATGGAGTTAAAACTCTTTATCATGACTTCCACTTTTATATTAAAACTATTTATTTCGAATTTTATTAAATTTGAATAATTGAGTTATTATTAGTTCGTGAAAATAATACCTAATACATCAAAATTTTTTAAATCCAAAATTTTATATTCTCAAAAACTTTGACAAATACTCTTTACAACTTCCAGGCAACTACATGAAAGATTTTACTTGTTCTGTGAAATATTTAAGATTTAACTCTTACCGGGTGAGCATGACATGATCGAGCAACATCTTCAGCACATGCTCCGTATTCTTGAGCCAATACAGCCTCATTAATTAATTCTCCAGCCCCTGGACCAATAATATGTGTACCCAAAATTCGATCTGTATTTTTATCTGCTAATACTTTAACAAATCCATCTGTTTCGTTATTGGTTTTTGCACGAGAATTTGCCAAAAATGGGAATTTACCAACTTTGTATTCAATACCCTGAAAATAAAATAATTAAAATTAAAATAGTTTTTATAGAAAAAATTATAGTTTCCTTACTTCTTTCTTTAATGATTCTTCTGTGTGTCCAACCCAAGCAACTTCAGGATGCGTGTAAATTACAGAAGGTATGCAATTGTAATCGATATGAACATGACCCCCTTGAATTCCTTCTACACAAATAACACCCTCATCTTCAGCTTTGTGTGCTAACATTGGTCCAGGAATACAATCTCCAATAGCGTATATACTGAAAATAAAAAATGATTAGAAAAAATTTTTTGAAGTCTGTTTTACTTTTCAATTGATTATAACAATAGACACACTTCTGTACCACCTTTCACTATAATGAATAAAAACATATAATTTAAACTGAAAATGTTGAATTTCTTTACTAAGAAATTCTACAGAAGATATCAGGGTTTAATTGTTTATTGATAATTAAATGAAATCATCTAAATGTTGGCTAAAGTTTTAACAGTATGTTGAACTACATCAGTTCTCGCGCATGTAAAACAAAATTAGAAAATGAATTCTTGGTTAAGAATGCAATAGCAAAAATAATTAGGAAATTGGTACCATGATAGATTATATAACTTTAACGAATGTATAATCCACCGTGTTACAACCTTTAGTTTGTACGACGTACTAACTATAAGTCAATTTTCAATCAAATATCCACAACTGAACTAGTTTAAATTCACTAGAATTCATAATAACATCATTATATGAAAATAAAACAATATTGAATTGTGTGGCCAAAGCTGTGTAAGGATTTACATAAATAATTATGACCAGATTTATCACATTAAATAAAACAATCCAGTATTCTTGACTCTACTTTTATAATACTATTAAATTTAAAAGTTGAAATAATATCTGTGTTTAGTAAAAAAAAGAATCATGTTGGACTGTCAAGAAGAAATGAAAGCAAGACAAATTGAAAAAACAATTTTTAAAGCTGGTTTTCAAAAAAAAGCTGAATAATAATTATTTTTTCCTAATTACCTTGGAATAACGGTTTGGAATCGTTCATTTACTGGAATGCGTCCTTTATTATCAACTTGAATACCTAATTCGGATAATCCTAATCCTTCAGTATATGGCCGCCGTCCAACACATACCAATAGCGTATCACATTCCAACTGATCTTTTTTACTGGCGTCTTTACCATCTTCAATTGTTACAACGATTCCATTACCAGTTCTTTCTGCGCCGGTTACTTTTGTTCCCAGTTTAAATTTTAATCCCTGTTTTACAAGAATTTTTTCAAAAGTTTTTGATACTTCATTATCAATTCCCATTCCACCAATTGTGTCCATAAATTCAACCGCAGTGACATCTGCACCTAATCGACCCCAGACAGATCCCTAATTTCATAAATTTTTTCTTTAAATATGAATATAAAAATCTTGATTAAAATAGTGAATACGCATACATTATCGAAATTATTAATGGAAATAAAATTTCAAATTTCTTAATTCTCAAAATCCTAAACACTGATTTAACTTATTCAGGTTGGTTTCTTTTTCAATTAAAAATCTCATGGAACAGTTATTTTATATTTTTTAAATACATATCTTCATTGATAATTTCTATAAAGCCACTTTTCATACATTTAGTACAGTCTTGAAACAATGTAAATGAAATTCGCATTCTTTATGATCCAAATTCTTACCAATTCTAAGCCAATGACACCCGCTCCAATAACTACTAATTTTTTGGGCACTTGTTTCAAAGACAATGCACCTGTTGACGAGACAATCGTATCTTCATCAATTGTAATACCAGGAAATGGAGTGACTTCAGATCCAGTTGCAATAATTATATTTTTAGCATTAACAACCTCTTGACTACCATCAGGTTTGATAGCAGTTACTTGATTGGCACTAGTGATCTTACCATGTCCTTTCACCCATGTCACTTTATTCTTTTTAAATAGACCAGCTATACCACCTGTTAAAGCTTTCACAGCTTTACTTTTTGAATCCATTAGAGTATCCAAATTTAATTGTACTCCACTCACTACAAAATAATTTAAATTAAAGAAGAGTCTGTAATAGTATTTATCTGAGGCATTGTCCACAAAATTAACATTTTTTTAATTCAATTTTGAATACTTAATATGAATATAGTTTTAGCACTTTACTTAAGTTGATTATTTGATTAAGTTTCCAATTTTTCAGTCATACAGTTTATATTTTAGTCATATATAAAATGTTGTTTTCAAAATGTTAATACTATATTCTATTCCATTAATTCTAGATGAAAAATTAAAAGAAGTAAAAAAACAACTTGTGCCTTTCTAATTTTGTGAGCGTTTTAAGAAATTCTAAATACAAAAATTATGTTTCATTCAAAGGATTGCCGAAAATGAAACTAAAAGTTTATGGTGTAATAATAATTAATAATATGAATTCAATTTCATATCTAAATTATACATAGCCAAACAAAATAATAATGATTCTTTGTAATACATCGGTACATTACGTACTCTGTGTGTCTCAAATTGCGTTAATTGTATCGTATTAATCTGGATTAGCAATCTTGTTCAGATCATAAAATTTAGTAAATTAAAAAATTTAATTAGCGGTGAAATAAAAACGTTAAATAAATGAAACCTTACCAATTGTTCCACGATTTGCAAGATCACCAGAATGTGCCATATGATAGTAATGGGAATTATTTAATAAAGCTTTTGAAGGAATACAACCGACATTCAAACATGTTCCTCCAAGTGTCTCATTTTTCTCCACACAAACTGTCTAAAACACGAATATTAACTTAGATTAAACTTTTAAATATTTGAAACTAACTTACTTTAAGTCCTAGCTGCGCAGCTTTAATAGCAGCAACGTAGCCCCCAGGGCCTCCACCAATAACGACAACATCGGCATCATGACTAGTAGAATAACGACGGTATGACCAAGTACTTAATGCTGGTAAAGCTGTATGGCATTTCTTTAAAACTAACGGCTGTAACAATCAATTTGCAAATACTTTTTGAGCGGATTCTTATTTTGACCTTTCTAGATAGCTAAATGTCATTTGAACTTATTTATCGATTACGTAATAAAATTTATTTAAAAAATGTGAATTACCTTTAATGTAGAAGCCACATTATTTATTATACTGCTTTGCATTATTGCTTTTCAAAATTTATTATACAATCAAATTTATATAAAATAATTGAATGGGATGTGTGGTTATGAAACACCCAAGACGACACACACTCATTCATACATCAAACACGACTTTAGAACATAAATTGCATGAAATGAAAGTGACAATTATAGAATTTTTATTAATACGCATGACCTTTTATAAATCATACGCCAAAGAAAATTTTATTTTATAATATTCTTTTTATCTCATAATTTTATGTGCTTAGAATGGGGAAATTTTTCTTTTAATTTGAATATAACTTTTATACGATTGCCTACTTTGTGGAAACTTTTATAAATTAGACTTAATAATTATTGCAATTCAAAAATCAGTCAACCACTTTTTACTACTACTAGCAAAATTATATATTCTGTGGTAGTATTTATATGATTTCCTTGAGTATTCACCACTAGATTAGTATTTTATTGATAAGTATTTCTTCAGATCTGGTGAAAATTTATTCACCAAGCTTTTGCCGAATAATGTTGTGTTTTAGGAGATGGCTATTTTACTCAAAATTTTCTTAAAAATGTATCTACTAATAATATATATATACTATAGCGTTAAGCGACGATCGATCATGGACAGATTTTTCAATCGCGATCTACCATAGCGACGAACGAGATTTGCGATCACCAGATGTAATCTTTTTAATAATAAATCAACTAAATAACATTTTTGAAAATTTTTCATTAATATTTTACGTTTTCTGTCTCAGAAAGTTAATTTAAAAACTTTAAACTATTATCATAAATAATATAATTGGGTTAATAACTATGAAATCATTCTTTATAATTTCAATCGAGCGATCAATTAAACGTCGTCGAGACAATTATCGATGGTTTATATACTATGAACTCTATAAAATTGAAAATCAAATTATCAAATAAATTGTATGTAGTTTAGTGGACTCATCGCTTGTCGCTAATCACTATAATGTGCATGACCAAAGTTAAAATAAGATTGCCTGTAAAAACTCACATAGATTGATAGGCTGATATAACATGCTCTATTTAATCTGGTTCGTCTATATATATTCTGGTGGATAGCTTTCTACATACGTTAGATATTGCGATTTTCGAAATTCTTCACGCGGTGTAAAGTTAATTTAAATATCAAACTCGAGATTTAGTGTTTATAGACTTGAGCTTGTTTGGATTATAAACATAAGTTTGTTACCAAGTATATTCGATTAGTATCATGTTCGTGAATTAAGTCTTATATATACATGAAATTAAATAACATTTTCCATAGATCAAAGTCAATTATTAATTCAAACAAATTTTTAAAACCATATACAATTAGTCGTAGTAGAATCGATGCGAAATCGATGCATATTCATGTGAAATTTTAAACCAGTATGTTGTATCCTTATTCTATGACATTTACCAACAATATATTTTTATTAAAATTATTAACATTAGGAGTAATTTAGACTTATTTATTGTAAATAATTTTTAATTATCCCGAAAACCACCTTTTTTAAATGCAATTTTAATTTCAAAGGTAATAAAGCTTTTTGTTTTATAAAAGTTCGATAATTATATATATTTTTAAATATGTATATTTGAAAAGTATAAAATAGAAATATATAGTACATAACATTTTTAATAATTTAATAAATTTTGTAAAAATAAGTTTTTTAAATTTTAAAACAGTGTTAAGAGTTCCATAAATGAGAATTTGTTACGAAATTTTACTATAATAAAAGAAAAAGCATTTAAACAAAATAACTTTTGATGTTAAGGTTTATTTATATTTATTGAAAAGTTGTTTTAAAAATATAACTTGCTTAAGATTTGAAATCCACGTTAAAAAAAATGCAACATTAAAGATAAAATTCCCTTTTAGATTACAAAATATCTGTGACATGTAGTCAATATAAAATATGTTTGACTTGACAAAATGTTTTTTTATAAGAATATTATGTAATATTTTTTATAAAAAATTTCTTTATAATACGCCCCACTAAAAATATATTCTATATTATCAAAGATATGATATATTATCAAATCAAATTGACGAAGCGAAAATTTCCGTGAATTCACTAAAAACTATTATAAACGCTGTAAATAAAATGGGGATACAAGTCTATCGATAAACTCAACTATTTTTATTATACTTCTAATAATTAATCCTACTAATAATTGAAGTATTTTATGTACAAACACATTTATAATGGAATTTACTTCCTAAAATTAAGTTAACAAATGCTTATCATGAAAATTAATTCGAAAATGTCATAAAACATTTTGGTAAAATCTAAATATTTAATAGCAGATTTTCGTCAAAGATACTTTGCTATCAAGCACGATATCACAGAATCATAATTAAAAATGCAAGATCTACTTTTTCTAATCAAATCATTCCATAATCACAGTTGGTCGAGTGATGGAAGAATTATAGTATTCAGTTTTTTAAGATAATGAATACTACTTTTCAATATACAAAAACCCATAAATTATTTGCGATACTTTTGTTGATTAATTGTTATTTTTTCTTTTATCGTATTAAAATTTAAGTTCTGTTTATTCACACTTCAAGAACTCTAAACCACTAATTTTACATGAGAAATCTAAGTTAACTTAGTTTTTTTGCGTTTTCTTTAATACTAAATTTTGTATTTCTTTTATAATTATGTCATTCGCTTCTCCAATAAATTCACAATATTTGGATAATAATGATTTTGTACTGATTAACATCTAAAAAGAAAAATTTACGTCATTAAAAAAAACCTTTATATGTTTGTTTTTGAAGTAAAATTCTGTACTTAAGAAATTACTCAAATATAAATTATTTTTAAAGTAAACAAACTTGACGTAAAAGTGATCTTGAAATGAGTAAAAAGTGTCAAAATAAGAAGATTAAAACTGTAAAAATATTTAAAAATTCGAAATAATTACCTTATCTAAATATGTAATTGAAGTGTCAAATATATACGGTGATGATAAATCAATTTCATTTGTTTTATGTTCATTAAAAAGTGATTTTAAATTCTGAATCAGTTGTTCAATATTTATACCACTAGACATAATTGATGTTTGAAATTTATATGGAATTGGTGTTAACTGACCATCCATATTCGGTTCTGACTTTATTAAAATACATTGATATTCTGATACATGTGTCGAATTGTTATAAAATGTATATGGTGATAAAATAATACCAACAAATAATGGCAAATCATTAAATGAAGAACGTTCTAACCACCTTTGCATATTTAGTTGAGTTTCAATATCTTGATCTGATGGATTTGAACTAAATGTAGGGTGTGAATGAAACCAACCAATTACTTGAAGATTATCATTCAGAATTGACTCTTGTGCTAAGGATTGTGATATCGGACACATATCACAATGTACGTGACTGTTTGTGACAGTTGCACATGGTACATAACGTTGAACATTTAGAATATTTAGATGATGATCATAAATGCCACCTATTAGACCTATGACTTCATCGAATGAAGAGTGTGCATGCCAATCCATATATAATAAGGCCGATAAATCTATTTTTACAGTATATGGAGCCTAAAATATAAATATTCAAGTTAATGTAGTATACAGTTATTAACGATTGACAAAAATAGACTAAAAATAAATGGAGTAAAAAAGTTTTATCGACAATTGAAAATTAAATAAGTTAAATTTTATAAATTAAATTATTATTAAAGATAAGACCCCACACACAAAAGGTCAGCGGACGCCAAAATATATTCGTATCTTAGGTATGATAATCTGTGATTCATATAAGAATTTCTAGTAAGATAATCTGATGGTCAAAGCACACTGTCAGAAAATACTATAAGAATTATATGAAGAATTTATACAGTGTGTGGAGTCTAATGTATCCTTAGAGTGACATTAGATTTTCTAATCTGAATCTAAAGTATGATCGGTTTACTTATACGAATTTCTTATAGGACTGTCTGATGAATGCGTTGACCATATACCTTTGAAACGTCCCATTTTTATCGACGAGGCGTCTAACGAAAGTAGAAAATTTCAAATTTTCTTCGAAGACAATCTGAATAAATATAACTTCAACCTTTTTAATAGAGTAGAATGTAATGTATCATTATGAGTTTCAATTTTTAATTGGCTTAAGTTGAGTTGAGTTGAGAAATTATTAAGTTTTAGATAGGAACGGATAAAGAAAACTTTTCAAAAATATAATTTCAAATAAAAAATAAAAAGCTTACGGGAGTATCCACAGTAAAAGATCGACAAGAAATCAATTTAATTGTTGGTTTTCGATGTTTTCTCGGAATATGCGTTTCATCTCTATTGATAAAAGTAGTTTCAATTATATCACCCGTTTCATCATGTGTAAAAGTATAACCACCTTCTTCGCGATTCTGAAAAATTATAAATATTTAGAACATATTTATAAACATACAGATACATTCAATAGATTACAACAGCAACATCACATCGATTAAGTAAACATAAAGTTAAAGACAATAAAGTGAAAATCGCAGAAAAATGTCCTACAAAATTCAATTGTACGATGGAAGAGTTCTCCACCCTCACATATCAAAGACACAAACACATTATCGATACCAAGATGATTTGTACACCATTTTCTTAATATTATCGATCTATTTTGATCGCGTTCAGGGAAAGTGCTAAATATTGATTCACGGTAATTTATTCAAATATCAATACATTACACATGAAATTGTAATGCACAATTTTATTATGCTTTTTGTAGAGCAAGTAAAATGTATTAAAATATTTATAGGACACATCGTTTTTTCTTGAAAGAAAACTTTCATTTATCATATTTTATAGTTATTCTACTGATGCTTGTAAGAGTTATGAAGTACTTAATGGCTACTGAAGGCAGGGCTGGAAAATTCTACCACACAATTTGTAGGACGTCGTTACGTTTCGATTTTATAATATTTATAAGGTAATGGTGTAAAAATAAGCTTGATGCCGAAAATACCAATTATACGTGACTATGACGATGAAGGACTCGTCGAGAATACTATTGAATTTGAAAGACATTTTCACTAAAGCATCTTGCAATTTAACTGTAAAAGTAATGCTTCCCAACTTTCTGAATTCGCAAAAACGGCTTTTCACAATTGCGCAATGGTTTTGAAATAATTTTACAAACAAAAAATTGACCGCCTGGTCGAAACGAAGCCACTCACGATAAAGTAGCTTGTTGCTAATCTTCCTGAAAAAAGGCGCTGTGTCCACGGACCACAAATAATTAATATTTTATAAAGCACTACAAATTATTTGATTACACACCAAAATCCCCATAACTTTCCAACTAATTATATTATCGATTATAGCGATGTTATTGTTTGAATCTGACCAACATAGATTTCAAAAAGAATAAACACTAACAAATTTTATAAACCTCTTGTTGCGTTTTTGGCGCAGTACCGGGCTTGGTGTATTCGAGTTGTGTTGATTTTTTATGATTTCACTTTCTGGGCATTTATTAACACATTCATTATTTAAACTGGAACATATTTTATTCGGCAAAAAAATATCGTTCAGTGGTCTAGTATAATTAATATTTTTACAGCCAAAATTAATAGCTCCAATTTGTTCCAAATACGTATGAACATTCCCAATACTGTTAACATCACCACAATTTTTTAAATTTTTACGTGCTAATAATTTTGTTAAATATTTCGGTTTACAATTTTCCCAACAATCTAAAATATGATTACGAATCTGAAAAAAATAATAATTTTTTTAAGTGTGTATCGCATATTATAATTTTTTGGTTACTGCGCTATAAAAAAATACGACTGTCTATTTTTTGGTTTATTATTATTTATGGAATCTTTCATACTTATTTAAAATTATAAATTATAAGTTGTTTATCGACCCCGGACTGACGTAACGTAATGACAGGCTTAGACCAATCAATAAAGTTAAGCAACAGCAGTTACAATCTGTATTTGGATGGGTGACCATCTAGCAGTACTGTGTACTGTTGTTGTATATATAATAATAATAATTATAATAATAATCCGCTTTGGTTAATGGCTATATAGCTGAAAGTAGCTGAAGCCAGAAATTAAAAAAAAAAAAAGAAAATAAAAAAGAAAGTTGTTTATGTTGTGTTGATTTGGTTTGGTTCAGATTTAATTTTTCAAATAAAACATTGTTTTGAACCTGAATATATGTCAAAATACACCATAAAAATCGAGTATTTATAATTATAATTAAATATTGTAATTTCAGATGAATGTTTTTTTATTGTTGTATTTTTTCTATCCTGGAACATATAGATCGAAGTATGGTTTGCAATATATATATATATATATATATATATATATATATATATATATATATATATATATATATATATATATATATATATATATATATATATATATATATATATATATATATTATACATATATATATATTATATATATATATATATATGTATAATATATATATGTGTTATTTACTTTTAAGTATCTTTCTGGAGTTTTCGATGGACGATTTTCGAAAAATTCATGAAGATAATGTATTTCTTCATCGGTTATATTCAATTTATTTAAAAAAACATATTCTTCAAGAGGAGCATTTTCAAAATTAGTTGTTCTCTCTATTGACTTTGATAAATTAAAGGTAGCTGTAGATATTGATGTTGGTACTGTGGTATTACTAAAATTAGCTTCTTCGATATCGACGTCATCTTCGGTATCTTCATTGTATTTTTCCAATTTTATCTATAAAATATATACATACATTACTCGATCAGATATTTTGGCTCCCCGATATTTTTTAGCAGTATCGCCTCTAAAAACTATTGCTCTTCAATTCTTATTCACATTATACAGAGCGATTTTTCCAATCGTATCGATTAACCTACTTTTATTTCAACTGTTTATGTAAATATATCAGGCGAATAATTTTTATTTTAAATTTTACTTACCACTTGATCTGATGTAATCGATCTGAGTTTTTCAAAACGATCATGTGGTTTTATAATGGGTGTATTTTTATTGAAAAACATTTTTCGTGGAACTTTCTGCTTTTTTTTAATCTTTCTATGATTTAAAATGTTTTTTTGACGAATGCTCATTTTACTATAACAGTGATTTGGAATTATTGTACCTTTTTTGCACAATTTTGATGATTCCATGTTTGAATTCATTTTAAATAAACCCTTTCGATATTAATTTTTGCAATCTACAAAGAAAGTTTGTTGGTTTTAACATTTTCGAAAATAAGTGCGATTAAATAAATGGTATGTTTCAAAAACATCCAAAAATGTAATATGGTTTTTACGAAGTGCATGATTAATTGAAAATTCTAAAATTTAAATTGTCTTTATATGTATTTAATATTTTGGTAGCCAGAAAATTTACATACATGCCCTGTTCTGAAAATTCAAAAAATTCGTAAAATAAAAATCTAAACTCAAATTTGACAACACTTTTCAGCCATATTTACAAACAAACTGAACTACATAACCTATAGAAATTTCTATGAAAGCTTCATGTCGAATCAAAATCAAAATCAATGTATATTTTAGAATATAATTAAAAAAGTTTAAGGTACTTATAATATAATATAAAAATATAGAAATTCATTCAAAGATTTTCATATTTTTATAGTTTTATTAGAAATGGACCGATCGAAATCGTCATCGAATTTACGTGGTGCTAAGGGAAAAATTACACAACATCCACCAGATTTGTATGCTTTAGGATCAAAACCAACTTCTAGTCGAGATACGGATGTGAAACGAAGTGCATCTACACATTCAAAACTTCCATCATCGAGCCACAACTCTTTACAGAATATTCATTCGAAAGGTTAATTAAATCTATTCTATTAAAAATATTTATAAAAACAAAAAATGTGTTTGGTACTCTTGGTTGATTTTTTAAGTTCTTATTCTCTTAATTTTGAACTAAAATTATTTATATTCAATAATCAATATTGAATTTGTTAAACTGAGATTTCTAAATATTGGCATATGCATAGTCTGTTTTGTATAATTATTCTCGTGTCTGTCTAGCTAAAAGATACAGCACAGCGTATCTTTTTCGACATCTACTGGACGAAATTAAAAATTTAATAAGTATCCCAATATTTCGACTATTATATTATATAATTTATTAGACACGTTGATGACATTCAAAAAATTTACTGAATAATTTTTTATGCCTCATAGGGCCATCAAAAGTAAACCCGTGTTACTCAGTTGCTTGAAGTGCCAACAATGCATTGTGAAGTCTCCACTATTGGAACAAAAAATTAATTTGAATTAGTTCTGTTGGACTAGTATAGTGCAATAATCTACCTCGGATAAGATATGCACGAGATTACTCAGCTTCTAAAAATAAATGAGTAATTACCGAAAATCGATATCACAATGGGCCTTATGGAATAAGTGTGTTCCATTTGGACAATCAATACAATATAACATAACTATATAATAAACACTAGTAATTAATTAACAAAATGTAAATTGATGAATAAAAAACAAAAACAACCGAATAATTATTAATCTTAAGGTTCTTCTAAAGGAGACATTTCTTATTTATTAAAAAAGTGGTTATTAATATGTCAGGATCCCTTGAATAGGCATAGTGCAACATTAGCAAGTGGTCTTGAGAATTTTTTTGAAACAAGATTTTTAATATTTCCATTTACTAAATCAATCGCGATTAATAGTAAAATCGAAATAATATTGGCTGTTTAGTGATATTCAAAATACAATTTCAAGAAGTAACGGACCCAGAATAATTTATATTTTAATAAAGGAACCAACCTAAACTTAAAGAATTTATTATCAAATTGTTTATAATATACATCTACTTACCAGGAAAAACATGGAAACCTGGAAAAGTTCGAGAGATAAAAATCTTTAAATATTAAAATATTGTGAAAAATTTTTCTTTTTTTTTTTTTTTTAATATTAATATCTATAAATTATAACTATTAATTTTTCTTCATTTGAATTTTATTTTTCTACTCCAGTCAGTTTTCTGAAACAATAGAAATCGTTGCATTAAAAAACCCCAGTTTAACTAACAATTAAAATATATTATGTGAGATAGAAATTACGAACTTAGTTTTTGTAAATACATGTAGATCGTAAACGGGAAGGGGTGGCTCCATCATTACCAGTAATTCCAACAAAAAAGCCAAAAGTATTTCCAATACCAACTCCATCGCGTTCAACCGCAACATTACCGATACAATCAGAACGATTTGCAACATCAAATGTTCCACCAACAACTGAACAATGGGAGAATAATGCAATTGATTCAGATGAAAGTGATTTAGTAGCAAACGTTTTAAATGCTGTCGCTGATAATGACACAGATCGTGGGGTTGGATACTTACTCGGAGGTTTAAAATTGTTACGCAGTCAAAAGTACAAGCCAGAATTAATGTTAATTTCTGCAATTGGTTATATTGCAAAACAAAAACCTAGCCTATTTCGTAATGATGATGTTACTCAGGCAGTATTTTCATTATTACGACGTGATTCGGTATCTAGTTTTAAAAGCAAAGGAAATCCTCAAGTACCAATTTTTGCTGTCAATTTGTTGTTGCAAGGCTACGAAGAGGTTACTAATTGGCCTAAATCCTTTTTTAAGGTAAGCAAATTTTTCTTATCCACTTTATTTGATAAAAATTTTTCGAATGAAATTATTGCAACAGGTGGCAGTTTTTTCTCATAATGAATTTTAAGAGCCAATATATTGTTTACATATATACTTTGTTACGCCAGCAAATATTTCCCATCACAATTTAAATTTTCATTATTCATTGTGTTTTAATATTACCGATAATGATGTTATCTTGGATTTTAAAGTCATAAAATTATTTTTGAATTTAAATTATTAATTTATTTATTTGTTAAAATAAATATGTGATATTGTATTTAGTAAAAAGCTAGTTACAAAATAATAATGTCGCAATTCTACAATTAAATATTTTTTAGTATTATTTAGAAGACGCCTTAGGAGATCGTATTTGGGTGGATCATGAACTATGCACACCATTTGTGGACAACATTCAAAGCGCATTTAATACAAAGATTCCACCCAAATCATTATTACAACCAGAGTTATCTTCAATTGGTAATCGAGGTGACACAAGTTCTCCACTGACTATTAATGAAGACGACTCTGGAGATTTTCCTAATGGACGAAAGAAAAATATTTTAGAAAAATGTAATATTTCAACACATGTTCGATATACAAATTGCCTCGAATATATAGAACAAATGGTTCTGGAAGCGGCTAAAGAGCATATATTACGTAAACAACCACCAGAAACAGTTACAAAGAATTTCTTGCGATTTTTAGCCTCATCAAGCGGTTTAGTTGAGGTAAAATTATGCATAAATTTATAAAGTATAATTAGTTGTAATGAGCAAATTTTTTTTTAGATTCGAATGTTAGCAATATCTAAAATTGAAATGTGGTTACATAATGCAAAATTAATGCGATTTGCTCAAGATTTGTTAGTTTATTTGTGTTATAATAGCATCGCTGAAACTCAACGAGATATTGAAGTGATATCACTATTAACGAAGATTCGTTTTAAAACAAAAGCATTAGTCAATGTTTTTTTAAATTGTTTAAGGTAAGAGCTATGATAAACTCTTATAAGACTAACATGGTAGAGAGTTTGTGGCAAAACTAAAATTTATCTCTAATCAAATTAAGTTTATCGATCGAAAGCTACATTTACTATCCTTACACTGTAATATAAGCATCAGAGTTGAAGGAACAAGGTGAGGCTGATTAAAAAAATTATATAAATACGCTTTTTAATTCGATTTTCTTTATAATCTAAACAAGTAAGCTCCTAATTATGATCAAAATCTACATTTTACTCCCTAATATGAAATGGTAACGTGCACTGAGCCTTCTTCAATCTGTCGGTCCATCGTTCCTAGCATGATAGAGAGCACGTTACTTGAAAATTTAAATGGGCTGTGTCAATGGACGGACTATCGGTATACCTATCGATTGTTCAGTGAAATAAACATTTCGGTTTCCGTGCACCCGAAATCGAAATAAAAGAGTTTAATGAATTTCTATCTTTGATTAATTTTTAATTTTAGACAATACACACTAAAAATATATTCATATTTTCTTTGAAAATATAAAAAATTTTGAATAATATTCATTTGTTTCAGAGATATGATTGCATCTCATGAAGAAAATCTTCCCGTAATATTAAAACACACGATTTACAATGAATTATCAAATGCACGTAATCCAAATAATATGATTATGATTGGTGTTATATTCCAAACATCTCCTGAACACGCAGCCAATGTATTAGCTGAAATATTTCTTGAGCTTTTATTAAACAAAGACGATTATTTACGTCCATTACGTACACTTTTACGTGAAATAGCCCGAGCATTGCGCTATGACATTGACATGTACATATTTTGTCGTGCTTTAATACGTGAACGTAAAGAAACTACAAACATATTACGTGAATTTGAGTTTAAAGATCGTATGTTTAATTCAGTAGTGGATCTAATATGTTTATGTATGTTTTTGGCAGCCGTTTCTCCATCTGTGAAAGAGGCCGCAAATTATTTATCACGTGGTGATAAAAAAGAATTACATACATTACAAAAATTTCAGAAACAGATCTCACAGATTCAAAGTGATTCTTTATGGTGGTTACATGAGACAGCGATACGAATGTATCGTCCAAGTGGACCTGATTTTATAGCAAGTTTACGAAAACTCTTATTATTGGAACCAATCGAGAATTATTGTAAGCAAGATATGTGGCCTTCAGAGAATGAACGTAATATTTTGATGCGTCTCTGTACCGAAGTTCCGTTATTACAGGGTACATTAATACGTATTCTACTAATTGGAATCTCAAAAGATCATCCTCTTTTACAAATGGAAACGTTAGATTTCTGCGATCCACTAATAAAGCGGGCTGCAATGCAATCGACGGACTGTACTGTCATGTTACAGTTTGACAAACTAGAAATAATTGATTTAATTTTTAATTTATGTACATATCATCATCCGGAAAATATTACTCTTCCTGCAGGCTACACACCACCGCAATTAGCTATTTCAAATTTATATTGGAAAGGTTGGATTATATTACTAATTCTAGCCGCGCACAATCCAACCACATTTGGTAGTGTAGCCTGGGAAAAATATCCAACCTTACGAATTTTTATGGAAATGTGTATTACAAATCATTTTTCATATCCTCCGCCAACAATGGCAATGTGTGAGAATTATGAGGAATTAAAAAGTAAAGAATTGCAAATTGCTGCGTTAGAAAAACAACAAATTTTAGAGTTTGAATCACATTTAGCAGCAGCGTCGAAAATTACCATTAATGAAACAAATAGTTTGTTGTTACCTCAATTAATAACTATGGCGCCCATGGGAGTATCGAGGCGTCCACCTCCAACAGTTCTTGAACAGTTACGCTCATTGAATGCATCTCATCGCTTAGGACATTTATTATGTCGATCAAGGCGTCCTGATTTCTTATTAGATATTATACAACGACAAGGGCCTAGTCAACATATGCCATGGTTAGCTGAGCTGGTACAAAATTCTGAAGGGGCACTGAGTCATTTGCCTGTGCAATGTTTATGCGAATTCTTGTTAAGTTCGGGATTAAATTTAGGCGAAAAATCCGACCGAATATTTCGGCAAAAACATATCCAATTGGTGAATCATTTACATACATTATTAACAAGTCCAAGTCATTCGCCAGCGTCAGCATGTGAAGTCCTAGAATATTTTCTACGTCGATTAAGTTCACCGCATTATACAAGCCGTATTCAAGCCATTAAAGGTATTAAATTAGTATTACAGCCGCATGAAGATGCTGTGGATTCTATGGAAGTAGATAACACAGAAAGTGAAGGAGAACTATGGTTATTACGGCAGTTGGCGCAAATGCCACATTTTGATGCAGTTCGTCCACAAATAATCGTTGCTTTACGACAAGCATGCCAAGTTGAAAATGATCCAAATATGATTAGCAGCTATATACAATTTTTGGAGCACCATTCATGTATGGATTCGTATCCAGAGATGGCAGAGCTAGTTTATGATATGGCCCAATTAATTGTGGAACGTAGTACAATTATTGCTGCGATACTACCCACCACGGACGAAGTAAATCTAACAGCTGAGCGTAGTTTATCATCATGTATTGTTATTTATAGTGCGTTTCTTCAAAAAGCTCTACAAATGAATCGAGAAGCATATCAGTGGGCTGAATGCACAGAACAAGTGCTAA
This sequence comes from Chrysopa pallens, assembly GCA_020423425.1. Lineage (NCBI taxonomy): Eukaryota > Metazoa > Arthropoda > Insecta > Neuroptera > Chrysopidae > Chrysopa > Chrysopa pallens. Next base: position 120,556,226 of record CM035591.1, read on the forward strand.
TTCAATGGTCAAGTGGCGAAGAGTGTATTATTCAATTATTAGTCATCCATGCCATAATCATTCTTCTAACTTATGGAGCTGTATCTGATTCTGAAGAATTATATACAAAAATGTTAGATCAATGGTTCCCTATAAATGACGAACCACCAAAAGCTTATGCAATTGATACATCTGAACAATTACTTTACATTCCCGATTGGTTGAAATTACGAATGATACGTTCAAGTGTTCCACGCCTTGTGGACGCTGCATTAGTTGGTCTTGAACAGTCGAAGTTGATGTTGTTTGTTCAATCGTTTGGAATTCCTATCCCTTCCATGAGTAAATTATTGCATGCATTAGATGTGGCAGTGACTGAAGATGAAATGGCTGTTGCTGAAGCGGTCCTAGATAAAACATATATGGCACAATTAGTTGAAGTTCAACGACGTCGTGGAGCTGTTGGAGGTGATATATTCGTTGAAGCATTAAATCTACACGAACCACCAACTACAGATGATAATCGCGTCCAGTTTTTATATTGGCGTAAACCATTACCAATAAATATTGAAACGATGACAAGCAGTTCACAAATTTTACATGCGCAGTGTATGCCAAGTTTATTAAGTGCAATTTTTTTTAAAACGGAATACACTGGTGATGCAAACATTGATTTCCGTACATTGTTAAAGATTTTAACGTCGGAAATTAAAAATGAACATTCAAATTCTGCTGTTACACTAAATATAGTGATTACGTTTTTTATAACCAATTGTAATTCGAAGTCGTTCGCTACTGTTTTACTTGAAAATTGTTCATCAACAACACGTTTATTGCGATTATTTTTATCAAATTCGCAAACAAAACATGCCCCGCCAGGCTTTATTGAAGCATTAAGAATTATTTATAAAAATTTAAAAGATCAAAATAATTCATCGTTAACATTCTTTTTAGCACATTTTATTAAGGAACATACAAATGAATCCGAAAATTTAGCTATGATAAAAACAAAAGATCCCAAACTATTAGATTTTGATCCAAATAAAGGTAGATATTTTATTGATATAATTCAAATTAATTATAGTTTTTAGATATAAAATAATGAAAAGATAATATGAATTTTAATATATATATATATATATATAGTCAAACCTGGTGAGTGAGAACTGGGTAAGCGTCATTTTAACCCTCAAGAATGTCTATAAGTGAGAAACAGAAACCTCTATAAGAGAAAGCTGTTTTTCCGTTGTAGACCTCTATTTAAAAAAGTGGTACATCTCGCTATATACTTGTCCATATCTTCCTGAGTTTTCAGTTGCTTTGTCCTACACATTGTTTTAATATATGGTTAATATTTTATCTTTTTACAAAAATTAATTTTAGGAACGTTATTATGATAATCTTAGAATTATTATCATTTATAATTTTTAATCTTAGCATTAAAAAGTTTTTTTTTAATAGCATTAATGACATATCAAAATTCCAGTTTGACAGTTATGTATAATGTTTGCAATTTGTAAACATCATCTGTATGTATACTCAAATATAAAAATAAAATGCGACGACCTGAATCTTCCACGACTACATAAAATTATAAAATACACTAATTTTATGGTGTATTTTGTAAATTTTTCAGTTTAAAATGAATTGTTAAGATATGTAGACAAAATTAATTCAGCTAAACAACTGAACTCAACATAAAAATCGAGTATTTAATGTTTTGGAATAGGTATAAAAATTTGACGCTTTTTTTTTAGTATACATGTTTTTATTTTTTCGATTGTTCGAGAATACAAAATAATTAATAAAAAAGTAAAGTTTAAAAAAAATCAAAACAGTAAACAAAATTGTAAAATTGATTTTTTGATATGACATTAATGTTATTTAAAAAACTTATTAATACTATTTTTTTTTTGTCGTTCATCTACTAATGCCTTTCTGGGTGGTGTCGGATGTGGTTTTAGTCTCTGGATCTATTAGAACAAGAGTGGGAATCAGCCAGTCTCTAGAGCCGCTGAATATTCCAGCTCCTCATTTATTTCGACATGCTGTGTGCACTTATTTCATGCATACTTTCAATACACCAACCCATCGTCACAATGTAATTAATAGTAGTATAAAATTGAAAATTATAATAATTTTAAGATTATCTTTAAACTTTTAATTTTTCTAAAATTTATCTATATAACAAGGTAAATCTTAACAACATGTTAAAATAATGTGTCAGACAAGAAGGCTGATTACTACAACAGACAACAAAAAGATATGATAGGGTATTTTTTTTATATTTTTCGAATATATTTATCATCTGCTGTTTATGACTCATTCTTAATTTTTGTTAAAATAATTGCAGTTTTTGTGTTCTTAAATTTCATGGAACTAACACTGTTTTTAAACCTCTATAAGTGAGATCCACTCCTGTAATTGTATATATGAAGAACTTAATTTTGGAAAACCTCCATGAGCGAGAAAAAATACCGATCTCTTGAACTCTAGCTTATCTAGGTTCGATTGAATATATATCACTTTCTCAATTTTGATGTATATACAAAGAATATAATATTTAAGAGTGTAATATTTAAATTCGTTTGCAGAACTTTTGTAGGTTGATGTTTATACGAATAACAGTATGTAAATTGTAGGTCGGCATATACAGACTTGTATTTTAAATTTCAAGTTGATTTTTTCTTCCAGTTTTAAGAAACGCAGATGCTTTAACGCTAGAAAAAATGGGAAGAAAAATGTTAGAACAAGGTGTTCATGTACATAATAACGCTGTATTAATTGAAGCAATTGCTCAACGATTGATTGATATTAAAAATGAATCACATTTAAATTTTAATCCTGGTGGCTTATTAGTTGATTGGCTTGCCTCAATTGAACCAGAGCTAATTGGTAGTAGTCCTGATTTACAAATGGATTTAATGTTCTCAACAAACCGTTCAAATTCATACCGCGCATATTTACAAACTTTATTAGTACATCGTGCCAATTGGGCAACATTACATCGATGCATAGGTCATTTATTAGCCGATTGTAATTCTAGGTAAATTCACGCAAAATCAAAGGTGGGAATACACATATCTTAGCATATTTATGGTACTTAAACAATATCAAAAATACGATTAACCTGGCAGTTTTCTTCTCATAGCGTTTAAATTTAGTTAGTCCTGCTTTTTTCATTCTCACAATATAGGACATTCATGCTAAGAAAGACTTGCAAAATTAATTTATAACATAATACGGAATTTTTTAACAATGTATAATGCATAATATATAACAGTAATCAATCACATTTTTTTATTCTATGGAAAATAGTCAACTGAGTGTAATGAGTGATTTATATTTTTACTACTATGGCACTAAAATCTTAACACGAACTTCTATACTACATGTTTAGTATGAAAAATAGGACATTGTAATTCGTTATTTTAGTAGTATGTAACATAAATAATACATTATTTTCATTTAATAACCTTAGCAGGTTTTTCTCATACGAATTCAACGTGGCATGTGTATTCCAAGCCTTCACATCTATTCAAATTAACATTTGTATACTATATACTAATTCTTCGTACATTTCTGTTAGAATATTATTTTTGAATTATGTTTTTGGCAGATATGATCCTACTGCAGTATTAGATTTTTTGTGGGCACTTTCACGTAATCCAAAATTATTACAAGGCCGTGATAAAAATATTCCAAAAAATGTAAAAGCTGAAGATATGCTAGAATTATCGCAATCAGAGGTAAGTTTAAATTATTCAATAGAAGATATTATTGTTAGTATAAAATAAAATAAAAATCATGCGAATTCAAATTTATAAAGTGAATTTAAAATACAACAAAACTTCAAATTATTTATATCTTACGAATAAATTTTCAAAAATTATTGTTATTCTCTCTAACAATATGATGAAGTGTATTGTATTTATATAGGATGCATAAATCAATTACGATAAAGAGATGTGGCCTGTGTTATCAAACTAATAAGATTGGGGTGTAATTGTGAGTGAGATCTACTGATTTAATGGAGCTACTAATATCTTATAGTCACAAAGCAAAGTGTTGAGTGAGATTAATTCACAGACACTAAAAATATTTATTTACTGTGTATTTCAAGAAGAATTATATTTTTTCTTTTTATCTTGGACAAAAACTTAGTTATTCTGAGTATATGAATTTTTTTATGCTAAACACGATTGTTATTAATCGCCGACGTTTTCTCGATCTTTTCTTTTGTTAGTAGGTTAATCAGTAAACACTGAAAATGTAACAAATCTTATAACCCTTAAGAAATAATGCCAAATGTTTGATTTATAAAAAAGACTAAAGTTTTAGACATTTCATGAAATAAAAAATTTTTTTTAATTGATCTCTTCTTAAGTTCTATGAGATGAAAACCTTCACTGATTAAACTATAAATAAGAATTTTACAATTTTTTTTAATTTTCAGTTAAAATCATTGGTAAATTACATGTTGGAAGAATCATTTCTAATCGAAAAATCACATCAAATATCTTCGCAAAATATAAGTGCATCTGCAAATTGTACTGAATTACGTATTCCTTTACTACTGCAATGTATCTATGAAAATCCAATTGCCATATCGTACGTTGCCCGATACCTTCTGTTTATTATTAAAGCCGAAGAACAAAAATACATAAATAATAAAGTTGAAACAATTATTATTTTGGATGATACAAATCAATGGTACACTGAAAATGAGCAAAATGGAAAATTTTTGCGAAAGAAAATAGCTGAACAATTATTATTATTGTTGTACATGCATGTACCAAGGATTATACATCATATTTCAGGATGTGATCGAGATAAAATCTTTAAGAAAATTTATTTAACAGGTATTTATAAGTATATTTCTATTTTCCAAAAAGTACTGAGACTTATTGAATAATTCAATTTTTATTCGTTCGTCATATTCAAAGTAGACTCCATTTGACACTCATACAACATATTTAAGAAATTTCTTAATCTAGAGTTCTCATTAATTATCATTTGATAATCTAATAATCCGTTCCTTCGACAAATTTATATATATATATATATATATATATATATATATATATATATATATATATATATATATATATATATATATATATATATATATATATATATATATATATATATATATATATATATATATTTATTAAATTAAAAGAGTAAGTAAATAAAAAATACAAAAAAATGCATAATTTTATTTTAATAGAATGGTCGAGTAGCAGTTTAGATAAAATATCTCATTGTTTGTTAACGGCGTTGGCTGCTACACCACATATGAAAGATTGGGGAAAACGATCACAAGATTACGAAATTATGACGCGTAAAATGTGTGCAACACATCCTGTACTTATATTACGACAATTGCCAATGATTGCGGCAAGTTTGCGGGGTCGAGCACATTTGGATTTTGGTGTATTTCGCTCTAGAAATCATTTAAATTTATTTACACAAGTGTTGGGTATTGTTGAGCTCTTACAGCCATATATTTATATGCCTGAGCATCAAATTGGCTTGGAGAATACGTTAAACGAATTCTTTACATTGTTTAAGGTAAGACTCAAATTTATTAAAACAAGAGTACAAAGAGGCAGAGCTATCAATGATATTTAAATAATTTCATTACTTATATAATCAAATTTGGTATGAACAATATTGACATAACAACGGGGGGCATGTCAAACATTTTTAAATATACAAATTAATTTTTGATTTTTACTCTAAAAATTTTTACCATCCGTTTTCATGTCAAGATTGTGTATACCAAATTTCATTACATTTGTATAAGTGTAATATTTTTTGAGTTATTTGTTCGCGAAAATAGTGTGTTTATTATAAAGCTTTCCATCAAAAACAAAACCCCCTTAAATTGCGACTTTTAGATAAAAAAATTAATTAATTATTTTTTTTAGTCACATGTGCGAGTAAAAGAGTTAATACCGTTATTAAATCGATTTATTTCGATTCTTCAAACATATATTAATTACGATGCGAAAAAAGCATTAAAGTTCCTACAAAAACATGCTCATTTATTGAAGTAAGTTAAAATATTTATTCATTTTAGTTTTTTAAAATCATAAAGGTTTTCTATTACAATTAAATTGGGACAAATATTTGATCATAATAATTTCAATATTTCTGAAATATAATTTGTATAAGAACAAAAAATTGGGCTACTCAAGTCATACTTCACTACTGCCAAATTAGTCTAAAATTTTGTTTTGTGGATTCATAAAAATGACAAAATTAAAGATTAAAATATTTACAAAATATCATAGCTTGGATACAATTTAAAATCATAGACAAGTCTTGTATATAATTCAAAATTATATACAAGTTATAAGTACAATCTTCAAAATGATTATACTTTTACAACAAAATAAATTCATCAAAAATAATTCAATCGTAAAACTCGATTCTCAATTTTCTGTTAAATATAAATGATGTATTAATATTTTAAAGTTCCATAATGCGTAGAAAGCCTTTCCCAAATTCCTACTTATTATACGGTCAATTAAATACTTACTACTAATAATGATTAATGCATGATTTTCGATTTTCACTAGTGATTTGCAAATGTACCACACAAATTTGAATTCGTTACGAGATTTAATGACTGGAATATTATTACCACGTGGAGACAGTGATTTAACTGATCAAGATGGTGGTGATGTATTGGTTGCTGTTATACCACCGGTGATCCAAGAACAATTACCACCAAATTGGGATCAACTTGTTATTAATTTAACAAAACTTCAAGGTGATGGTACGTATTTTACTTAAATTCCACGCACATATTATTTTGTACAGTTTTTACTAAAATTTCGTATCTAAATTTCTTTTTAGATGTATATACAGCGCTACAAGACATTGAACATTTATCAAATCGTAAACCATCTATATTAGAATCCATTTTATCCGAATTATGTCGATTAATGATGTCACCAACAGTTGGAATACGGGCTTTAGCTCATACATTGGTGACACGACATTTAAAACATCATCCGACAGATGATTCTATTACATCGACTGTATTTACTGCAACACTAAGATGTTTAGACTCATCTAATACGGATATTGTTGTAACAACGTTAGAACGATTACCTGAATTAATTGTTTGTATGCAAGGTAAATACATTAAACGTTTATCTCAATAGCAAAGACCCTTGACAAAAAATTGGGAAAAATTAACAAATAATATTTTCATAATTTACTTAAGCAGAGTGGCCTTGTAGGGAAGCGAAGTGACTTAATGGTAGCGCACTCATGTTCTACCATGTTTAAGAAGGAAAAATTGCAGGCAGGAAAAATTGTGAATTAAGTAATTCAATAAGTATCTATCCCACAATTTTGATATTTTCTAGCGTTACAAACTGGATTTCGAAACACAACGGTGAACGAAATATAATCTAGATCTTGATTTTTTTGGATTCCAAAACATCCATATGTACCAATTGTGACCTCCAATGTACAAAACAAGCGATCCAAAAATATTATTTTACAATGAATCATTTTCTAGAAAAGTTTTGAGAAATGTATTTCTCCAAATATTACATTATTACACGCTAATACTATTCAAATAAATTTTGCTTGTGAAAATTTCTTACTAAAAGTTGAAGGGACAAATCAAATTATATATTACAACAGTGAAGGGGAGCGTCGAAAGCGTGTGAGCACAAGGTTATTTATTTGAGTAATTTCAACAAACATAAAAGAAACAGCGTCTTATAACTTGATTGAATATTAAGTATTATCTACAAGATAATTGGACGGCTATGCTGTATTGATCTTAAGGAGGTCCGTGGATCTTTACAGTTGTTAGATAAAGTTGCGAATTTGAAATATATAACTCTTGGAGTCATATAGAATGATGATATAAATTAAGCACAAGTTATCGGACAATTAAAGAAGATATTCAATTTTAAACATCGTAAAAATACATGGCGTTATATGGTACATGGTCATCATCAGAACTTCATTCCTCTATTAAATACGTTTGTAATTTACGTATTGAGTAGAAAAATGATTATATTTATAAATTAATATAATAACCTACATAACCTTAACGAAGTTTTTCGATAATAATTCGTAAATAAAAAATCTAAAAGTTGAAAATTCGGAAACTTACTCGTTGGCAAATTCGTTATTATACATCTTTATATTGAATAATTCAAAATTAAGATACATTAAGGAGATAGGTTGGCATAAGAAATGTACCAAAATAGAAATTTAACGTCTTTATAAACCAATGTAATCATTGAACAGTCTTTAGTATTTATGGTCAAAAAATTGAATAGTACAAATCTGTTGTCTATTGTAGTATTTAACTTCTGACCTCCCTTAAGAAGCATATACATAAATAACAAAACATAAAATTATATATAAAAATTTTATTTTACAGAAAACGCAATTCCAATATTGGAAAAAGTATTCACACTTGGTATTGGATCCGATATAAATACAGCAAGTTACATAAACAAAGTAATCAATTTATTAAATCTTCAAATTGGTTGTTAATATTTTCTTATTTATAATTTATTATTATTATTAATTGTGATTATTCTTTGACTTAATACTATAAAATAATTTTTTAAAATTTTTTTTTTTATTATGTTAGGTTAGTTCAAATTATGATAAAACAGATCGAAAGCTACATAAATATAATTTAAAAACGTACTCAACGTTAAAATAAGTTTAAAAAAAATTAACTAACTTAAGTAGATGATGAGACAAAACATTTATCGTATAATTTTATATTTTAAAAAATCCACAATTTTGTTACGTTAATTTCATAAACTTAAAAGTGGAACGACAATGATAAGAAAAATTGATTGCATATCATTGGTTGAAATTAGTATAATTGCTGTTTTTGTTTTTTTTTTAATTTGACTACATAGAGATACCATAGTTTATAAATCTATATCAGAGATTCATTTGATAGCTGTTTCATTTTGTATGTCAGTCACAATCTGAACACACAAAAATTTTTTTTGCAATTTTCCACGAAATTTTAATATTTAATAAAGAAATTTCCATGAATTCAATTTACAAATTGATTTTGTGAATTTAATATATTTACGAAATTAGTTTAGATTGAGGAACTAAGCATATTTTTCTAATAATAAAATAATATAAAACAAATGTAAATATGTATTGATAAAACAAAACGATAATAATAATTGCACACTTTTTATAATTAATCTTATAATTTATTATTTACATACAATAACAATGTTAACACAGCTATAAAATATTGAACATAATTTTATAAAGGTGTGGTGAAATGATAATGATCTCAGACTTATATTTTGTTTTAGTTATTAATATCACATCTTATAATTAATAATTTTCCCTAACTTTTCCAATAAAGAAATAGGCCATACATTTATGGAAAAAATTTTCTAAAAATGGAACATGAGATCCACATTATTTTTTAATATTTTTCATTCAGCCAAAATTTACATGATAAGATATAAAAATTTCAAACTTTCTATTAAAATTCCTAATCAATTAATAATAAAAGGTTGCAAATTCTTTGAATATTAAGTTTTAACAATACCCCTAATGGGTAAAGTAAAAACACTGATAATACATACGGATTTGATATCCACACTCATAGAGACTAAGAAAATACAATTGATTATGATTCCATTACATTTTAATTTAGAATCAACGCGAGTACGTACAGTATTATCAGAAACACAAAACAGCGTTTTATTTTATACTTTTAATTATGGTCCCTAAGAAAAATTTAAAACACAAATGTTTTGTTTATAAGTGGGTATTTTTTATTTAAAAGTATATTTATCTACTATATAGTTCATTTAAGAAAATTCGTACGTGAAACAATTCTAAAAATAAGGCAGTGCATAAAAGAGTAATATATACAATAATTTTTGATAAAAAAAAGTTACATGTCAATTTTTGCATTTTTATACGATTGTCATAATCGTGTGTCTTATACTATAAAAAAAGTCCATAAATAATATTGCAAATATTTATAAATATTTTTTATTATTATTAAATCGGCTATATACACCCCAATTAAAGTCGACCAAGAGGTGTAAACGGGTTAAAATTTAATTAATTATATTCTTCATGCCGCTGAGTAAAGATGTTAAAGCTTTAAACTTTAATAATCTACTACAATCCATTTTACAGTTTTAATGTAACTACAGCAGATTTAAATTTAGTTTAAATTCTACACAACAAACTTACTGCGATTATAAATTAGTTCGATTAAACGATCATAAATTATTTCAATAGGATTTTCAAGAGTTAATAGTTCAAACTAAAAAAAGAAAAGTAACATTAGAAAAACTGATTAACATTCTTTCATTTAAGTTACGAATCACAAAGTGTCATCTTTACTTTTGGCCATAATTAATGCAATTATCACACTAATTATACGAAAATCAACATGTTATATTATAGACCTAATGAAAAACTCTCATTTCGATTTTGAAGAAAGTATTTGTCCCCAAAGTACCCAAAACGTTTTAAAAAATTGGACTTTCTTCATCAATGAAAAATCAATGATTTTTACTAGCAAAAATAAATGCAAAATTTTTTCATTGTTGTCCCGTATTACTATATACAATAAAACATAAAATTTTACTATTTAAATCAAACAAATTTGAGAGCTTGCACGCACCACCAATTTACAACAACTATGGAGTCTTAACACAGTTTTAACTTCTACCATCAAATTTATGCTCAACAACATAAAATTTTTTAAGCCCGTCTATTTACAAAAGTAAAAAAATACAGTACAATTGTATCTCACTCAATTCGGGTTGAGGATTGCCATTCGTTATTTACATCCAATGTTGATGGTGAGACCGAACGTCCTCCACCATCAACTAAATTTGTATTTGCCATAAAAATATTTGTCAATGATGTGGCGGATGATGAACCCCCTATAATATTACTATTATACCCCGTATCCTGAGTATTTTCCGACAAATATGAATTCGGACTTGGATTACGATCATTATCTAGAAGTGATCGGTCACGAATATCACTTTCGTCAGTAGTAGTTATGCTAGCAAAACTGTTGTTAACACGGTACTTATTAAAGTAATGAAATCGACAACGAATATCATTACGTCCACCACAGTCACAGGTCATATCCGAGGAAAAACATCGCCGCAAAAGTGTTGATCTAGGTGCAATATTTTCTTTATCACGTTCGTCAAAATTATCAGAATATTTTTTTAAAAGTGTTCGTTGATAATGCCTTTTCGAAGGAGTTTTTTCGAATTTGTTAAATATAGATTTAATCACGTTATCGTTTTCGAGAACAATTCGTTTATCGTTTCGAGTATTAGATATGCTCCTATTTTCGATATCCCAATTAACTGATGAATATGTACAATCAATTTCATCGTCGTTTAGTAATGTTGAAGTACCCATCATATTGATTGATTGATCAGGTAGGTTTTCGGAATCAGGTACGGCATAATCTACACACATCATATCATCAGAAAAATCAAGTCGTTTAATCGATCGTCGCGAAGTGTTCGCAATAGTATTTGTAATAACATTACTTGTAGTAGCTGTCATTTCATGTTCCATTAGCGGAGAAGATGATTGTATTTTGTTATTTATAGAGTTTTGATGGCTCGTTTTGTTGATTGGAGATAAGGGTGACTCTTCTAATGTGTCTTTTTCATTTAATAAACTTTTAAATGATTGGGGACTTGGTGTTGGTGTTGATTGGTGGATTAATGACATTTTTTGACTAATGGAGCTATTAGCTTTTTCTTTGTGATTAGAATCAAATGGTTCATCCGAATTACTCGATGAAATCCTTCCAACTGGGGATAAAGACGGTGATTGGATCGACATACATTTTCTGTGTTCAAATGATTTGTCTTGATGCTTTTCTGATTCATTCTATAAACAAACAATTATTTTATCATTAGTAAGCCAAAAATATATTGATTTAAAAAATAGTATATAGAATATTACAATAAAAACTTAAGTATTAGCCCTAATAACTAAAACCACGATAATCAATTTGGTTCCATTGGAAAGTTTGAAATTTGTTTACAAACCAATTTAGTAGATATTATGGATCAATTTTATAACAGAATATTTTCGGTACAGGATGCTGAGAAAATTGAAAATCGTAAGAAAACCGTTTCTTTCGGATGGTCTAATATGAAAATGATAAAGATGACATTTTAAGTATATTTATTTTGGTGTAAAAGCTTTACTTTTTTTACTTAAACTTTTAAAATATATTAAATTTATTTCAGAAAACTGTTAATTTAATAGGTTTTACTTGTGTAAAAGTGGTCAATTATACAGAACTCCCGGACAATATTTACTCTCATAAACAAAAGTTTGAATTCTAGCTTTTCTAAAATATTTTTTGAAGCAAACTTTTGGTTAAAAAATATAGCATTAAAATCGTAAATAAACTTCGATTATAGCTCCAATTTCCAATATCAAAAATTTTTTATATTTAAAAAATACGTATTTCAACTACAAAGTATTCATTATAATTTATTAATTAGAATAAATTGTATGTGTGCCATGTGTTCTTTAATTATATCAATTTGTACTATATATTTCTTGGAGATATTTTGATACTCAAAGCAATAAATTTAAGAGTGTTGTTAATTAACGATGAACGACAGTTAGGTATCTATTGCAATGGATATCAAAATTTCCCGAAATATGTAGAATAAGGTATACGACAAATCGGTATAAGATTCAAAGAACAGATGGCACACATAAAATTTGGCAGAATTTGTAAATCATCTGTACCCGCGTAGGTTAATGAAAATAACTATTAAATCGACAAATCTGAACTTTTACTACCCAACCCTAACGAACGAAAAGCATATTAAACAATATTAAAGCACTTACATTCAAAAAATTGGCAACGAAACAATATATTCAAATAAAAACCTATTCCGAATTTTGATATATTAAAAATTTCTAAATTGAGATTGAATTGTTGTCCAATTTTTAAATAACATTGGCCGAACACTAAACAAGTAATCAATGTTGGTTTACGTTTATTTCAATTTGACAGACATTTGGAAACTATAAATTGCTCATTTACCAAAATACCTATGTGTAAACCGTTACCAAATTTGGATTGAGTAACATCTCCATGGAAAATAATTACGATTAAATAATTAATGTTGTTGACTACTTTGTAGTTGAAATACGTATTTATAAAATACAAAAAAATTTGGATCTAGTAAATTGGGGCAGGAATCAAAATTTATACATTAAAAATATTTAAACTTATAAAAAACAAATAAATTTAATAATAATAATTTTCATTAAAAAGAATTATTTTTCGTTACGAAAGTTATTTAAAATAATAAAAGAGTCATTTTGTAAAGGATAAATTACTGTTAATGTTGCTTATTTTTAAGGTAAGATGTTAAATGTTACGTATCACGTGCGAGTTTTGTTGTCAAATAAAAGAGCATTACACATCACTTATTAGACAACAAAAAGTGCAGTAAACTTCTAAATATAATTTTACTTAGCCATAAAAGAGAGAAAATAAATTCAAAATTTTAACGTATTTCCATTCGTTATTTGCAGAATAATAAAATCACATTAATAAAAATTGATTTAAATAATAAATTAAACAACACTTCTATTTAAGACTGCATAAACACGAGCCATTTAAAATAAGACAATTTTAATGTCAAAAGATTGTTTTCATGACAAGATGATTATGCATGCCAAATTTCATAACGGACCAGGGTAATTATTTTTTTAGTTATTTGAGCTCGAAGATTGAATAAAAATAATACAATGTATATTAATTACATTGTAATGCATTAGAGAATGTTTTTTGTAGATATCTTATTTTACATTTTATGATATGAAATTTATTTTGCATATTATAAAAACGGACAAAAACAAATTTCAATAATAAATTACCAAAGAAGACTTCTAAACGCTCCAGCTACGCACATGTAACAATGGCCAAAAAAAAACATAAGACTCTTTTTCATATAAAATTTCATGCTATACAATTTTAAATTGAGAATCTCTTAAGTTACTAAAAGCGCACACGGGCTACAAAAATTTAGTAAAAACTTCAATAAAAAGGCTTTTACTCACAAACTTTGGAGATTGAAATGGTGGTAGCTCCCCACTTTTCACAGAGCTATTCGGTGAATCTACGGATTCATCTTCACTGAAGTGGAAAAGTCGTCGGCATAATGATGCATTCATTAAGTTTTCGTTAATATTGTTACATAATTGCTGTTGATCTTCAGTAAATGTAAAAAAAGGTCGCAAAACTTGTTCTACTTCAGGAGGTAATACTGGAGGTAACGATAGAACAGTTTGGCAAGCGTTATCACGTTTTTCAACATCCACAGCATTCTTTAAACCAGCACGCATTGGTGTTGAATCTTTTGGTGGTAGGATTATTTGTTTCCGTGGCATTTCATCCCAAGGGCTCGGAACTATTTGTTTTGATTCCCTGAAATATCTATTAAAAATAAATAAAGCTTAACGTTTTTGTTTACGCTATTTAAATATTAAAAAGATAAGGAATATACTATTAGAATTTAAGAAACACAAAAATTTGATTAGTTTGTTTTTTTAGGCGCGTTTTTTCGTTATGTATTGACCTGGCCATAGACCTGGCGAGCAAAACAATATGGAGTTTTGAAACCCTATTAACAAGCTATAATAATATTTTGTATATTTTTTCATAAAGTCATTAGATCTGCAATCATTTTAGCTCAAAAATAAAATTTTAATGACTTCTGGAGCCTCTTTTTTTTTTAATTGTAGTGAGTTTTTGTTATTCAATATCAATGAGTAGTATTGGACAGAAGGATTTATAGTTGTTCTTTGAGAACTCAAATTTAACTGTTTAAAAATTCCAAAATACACATTAACGAGGATAAAGGTCATTGAACCATGTTTTCAAAATAATTCATACAAAAATTAACACTTACTTTTCAATATTCTGTTGTGCGGTTCGTTCAATTTCTGGATCTTCAGGTTGATCAAATTGATTACTAGTATGCTCCTCAATATGGACTGGATTCAATGAAGATAATTCGTCAATGGACCATTGGAATTCAGTTTTAACGGGCGTTGGCATTTTTTTAAATACTGATGGACTAAAATAACAAAATTTTCAAATAAAACGAAAATAATAAAATTCATTTCCTACCTTGATATTGGCAAGTGCAACCGATTTGCAAGGGCGGCATCAAATGGGTTACGCACTCTAAAAAATTTTGTTGGTGGTGTTGAATGGGAGGCACATTTAAAGGGGCTTTCCGTACTACTTGTCGATGTGGTTGCAATATTTTTAATTGGGGAATACAATTGAGTCGGTGGTTTCATTAAATATTTTATAGGTGTGCTACAATTTATTTCCATGTTTTCTAAATCCATAATTAAATATTATAACCGTTTAATAAATAATTTTGATGGCTGATGAAAAACAAAACAATATTTTTTTACATAAAAACTAAATTTAAACAAATATATTATTCAATATTTAAATGTGTAACTGCCATTTGTCCCTTTAAATTTCAACTAAAAATAACCGTCAAGGAATTGTATCTACTCATAATATCTTTTGTAAACAACCTTAAATAACATAAATTAACGGGACATGAATTTTTTGAACAAAGATGCAAAATTTTATGCAATTATAAATTTACATGTTCCCGGTATTTAAGCAAGGATAGCAAATGATTAATATCTATCCTAAAAAACTATTCACAAACTTTGATTTTTAAATATTCATTTCTTATTTGTAAAAATAGATGTCACTCTCACATTAAAATAATTCCATCTTTTGCTTTCATAAATAGATAAAAATTCTGTTGATTGTTTCATATGATTGTATAATGTAAAGATAGATATACAATATGTTAGTTATAATATAAGAAACTAAATTTGTTCCATAATCCGAGACTATAATATATGTTCCATTTTAATATGTATTAGTTTCCATACGTTCTCCCTCTAATCCGTAGATTTTTTGTACTGCAGTTTCAGTTGCACTCGCAATGACACATTTTCGCTCTAGCAGATGTTTTGTTTCTAACAATTTATATTATCTTTACATATACAACGGTCTTGGCGTTCTCTCTGATCAGAAAATCTGACGTCTTATCGTCTTATGTAAAAATCTTACCGTGTGCGGAGTCTTAATATAAAATGCATCTTATTTAGTTACAATAGATTCTCTGATCAGAAAATCTAATGGTGTGCGCACCATCAATAAAATATAATATTATATACTTATCTTGAAGTCTTATTCATTCCTATAGAAATTGAATAGGAATGAATAGTAAATCGATAGGATTGAATAGGAAATTTCATTTCTTATTCAATCCTATTCAAAATTTTTAATAAGAAATCATTTTTTCAATGAAATTTCCTATTCAATCCTATTGATTGATGAATCTTATAGAAATTGAATAGGACTTTTTTTACAGGGTATCTTTATTTCAACGTATACGCACTAATTAAAAAAAAATTTTTATCGATAGTTTGTGTAGGAATTTTAAAATTCATTTCGTACAATACTTATGTTATCTAAAGCTATTTTTTGTTGATTGTGTCCAAAAGTTATACTAGTTCGAAATTTGCTAGTAAAATAATTATTTCCATTTCTAATCGATTTCCATAAAATGGACGACTGTTAATGCAAAAAAAAAAATTTTTTTTGGAGAGGCAAACATTATGGTAGTTTAGAATTCTTCTCGAACTAAAATCTAAAAAAAATTATCTAAAACTTTTAATACTAAAATTATTGTTAGTCTTTAGCTTACTTTACTCCAATGTCCTAACATTAGTCATTGTCTAGAGCTTGCAATCATCAAACTCTGGTTTGGAGCTTCAACGGAAATCGTGGTAATGACAAATTCTTTCAAAATCAACGTAAGGGACGATCCCACTGACTTCTATATGTGAAAGAATAATGCCAGCATAATGAACGACATAATTTGTCGAAGCATTCACAGAGGCTGTAAGGTAGAAAATATGATAAGATGTGTAAATTAGTAAATTAAGATTTTAAAATATAATAAAACAAGTTATAATAATAATAAAATTTATTTTTAAAATATCAACATTCCGTTTAAAAAATTTGTATTATCACAATCATTTAACGTAAGACACACAGTCTGATTTACTAAAATCATGAATTATCATGATCGTATTACCTTAAAAATAACAATAAACTAACGAAGTAAATGCGTTAGTATGCATATTTGTTCTATAATTGTGTTTGGCAGAATTTCTTTTGTCCTTGTCTTACAAATTTCTTTAATACATGTTTAATATTCTACCTTTTTAGGTAAAATCAATTTTTAAAAGAAATACCAAGATAATCTTCAAATTTTTATCATTTAAAATTTTATTTTCGAATTGTTAACAAATTTTTTTAATAGCAATCATTTCATATTAAAATCAAATTTGTGGCTATATTCATCATTGAGCACGGATATGCATCAGAATAATGTTTGGAATTTCCACACTTTACCAATTTTTTCCACACTTTTGTTATAATATTAATGCTATTAAAAACGATTGTATATTAATTATATATATATATAATTTACTTTTATTATATAAAAACTTAAAATAATAATCATACAATACAATAATGTGCAAGACAATGACAACGGAAATTCTGACAGAAAGAAAAGCACACTTATATACGAAACGAAACACTTCGTAAATCCATACGATAAAATAAGTAGTTTTATAATCGTATTACCTTAAAATAAAATAGGTAGTTTTACATAGACAATGATTATAGTTTTAAATTTCTCTTTGATCTTGATTATACAAATTTACCAAGTAAAAGTGAATTAATATCAAAGCAACGGACGATGAAACTATGGTACACCTATAAATTATGTGAAATCTATGATTGCACCAAAGACTTCCCATAGTTTTATACAGCTCATTGAAATGTGGTTATTCCATCGCTTTGTCACTTGTCCGTTGGTTTTATTAGAATTCGTAATAAAAAATAAAATAATTGAGTTTAATATCAACTACGTTAACTGCAAATCACAATTTGTTAAGCGTTTTGTTTTAGATTATACTTCTACCTCATTCGAGATTAAAATCAAAATTTGATTTTTTAATTTTCTCAATTTGTAACAAACTTTCATTTGTTTTATGTTCCAACCTAAAAATTAAAAAATTAACTAAACATTAACGATAACGTCAAACTATCAATCAAAAGAAAAAACAAAAAGTCAAATTTAAATTTTACTAGCATATTAATCAAGAAATTCTAAAAATTACTTCAGCTCCCCTCTTCTATCATTCACTTTTCATCGGCATTTCGCTTGGACAAACTTACAATTTCTTAAAATTAATCTTAAGAAGTTACTTTTCGCTCAAAAAACATGACAAGTCTTATTATTTAACGGGGTGGATATTAAATAATAATCGCTTAAGAATTAAACTATTTCTTAAAGCACCAAAAATTTTATTAAAAAGATAAGTTAAATAAGCTATTGGGTTTATACTCCATCTTTACAGGTCCATCTTTTAAATAAAATTGAAAGACTTTGACAGACTTTCACCGATTTTTACCGAAAAATTATTTGCACCAGGGTTTGACTGAATCAACCTTATTTTGATCCACCAAAAACTTGATCAACTTTATTGAAACAAAGATTCTCACTAGAAATTTCATTCAACTTTTGTTGGTCAACTATAATCGGTCATCTAAACTTGATTCATGTAAACACACCTTTAGGGTAAAATGTTTTCGTCGACACAGCTAGTATCAAGTTGATACCGCATGTTTCATGAAAACAAATCATATTAAAATACTTACTGATGACGTAAACTTGTATTATCATTAATAATTCCAATAACTTCAGAACTTAAAGTTGACAGATCAAATGGTGTCATACTATTATTAGCCACAAAAAATGAATTTTTTGAGGTATTTGGTACATTCGTGACTTCAGCTAATTTTGAATCACCAGTTATAAATCTTAATGGTTTATTTACTATATACGAATTTGTATTGTCATTGGATTCCAATTTTTGCCATAATTCTTTTTGTCGGTCACTTTGTAACTGAAGTATGTCGTTTTTGTACTTTCTTATTTGATTTTTTGCATTTGAGATAACAATTAAAATTTGATCGTATTCCTTTTTTAGATCATTAATTTGTCTAAAAGTAATAATTTTTAATTTAATGCTTGAAATTATTAAGATATATCTTATAATGTTTTGTATTTGTTTTTAGATGTTATAAGTACACTTTCGATAAATAATGAGAGTGGGTACTACTCTGTAAGGATTTTTTTTAATGGGATAATATCCTAAGTATTTGATTACAAACTGTTTGGCATAATTGGAGATCTACATAAAAAATGTATTGTCCGTGCAATTCTCTCGCTCTAGACAGTCTAGACTATCGGCACCGTACATACCATATACAAGGAGAAGCTCAATCGATTAACGCGACGAGAGTGGTTAAATTCGTAAAATAAAACATTCGCTTAGTTCTTAAACATGACGTAGATCCTATTAAAATGCATGTAAATTGTAGGTGTACTGTCGTTAATTTTAAAATTCTCTGAGGAATTAAATGTAAACTTTAAGTTTTTAACAGGAAGTTAAAGTTTTGAACATTCTAAAAAATGAATTAATCAATCAAAAAGCTAGAAAAATTACTATTTAATAAATAATTATGTTATTTATCATATATCTGTGTTACTATGTCATATTATTTATCAAAACATATTTTTTTAATTGTTGAAAGTGACTATTAATATTTATAACAAGGTCACAAAGTAGCGATTAAATTTTTGTTATAACTAAAGTATCCGATGAAGAGAGTGCATCTATTATATTAAAACAATATTATCGTAGATTTATAAAAAAAAAAAAAAAAAACAAAAACAAGCAATAAATTTACAGCTATACTTATTATTACAGTATCATAAAATTTATGAAATTCATAAGTAATAAAATATTTATTATTTTAATAAATTTCTGGCTTCAGCTACTTTCAGCTATATAGTCATTTACCAAAGGAGATTATTATTATTATTATTATTATACAACAACAGTACACAGTACTGCTAGGTGGTCACCCATCCTCAATACAGATTGTGACTGCTGTTGCTTAACTTTATTGATTGGTCTAAGCATGTCATTACGTTACGTCAGTCCGGGGTCTAAAATATTTATTTACACATACATGCAAGTAAGTGGTTCATATCTAACAATAAGTCTTCATATAAGTATTTTTTATAGTATTTATATCATTGTTGTGTATAAGAGCAATTTTTGTTATAGAAAAATGCTTTTTATTCTTTTAAATAAAATTATAAAAAAATAGTTTATTAAAAAAAGCTGTGAATTAATTATTTTATCATTTTCAATGTTATAATGTATTCTTTTTACATTGTTAAGGGCATGAAAAGTAATTGCCTACAGCTGTCGTTTCGATCTGAACGGTGCCGATAGCATAGGTAATCATACAAACGGAATTATATTTCTGCCTTTCAATAATTTCTACAGATAATAACCTTTGGATATTTTTCTTTTTTCTGAGCTCATAGACTTGGACTATAGTATTTACAGAATAACATTCATTTGGTTTGTTTCTCTATACTGAATTCTCAGAACTGACCGAAGTCAATAGGGGATTCTCTAACCACAAGGTATGTTATTGACTTTTTTAAAAAAAATTTAGCTACAATGTATGAAAATTGAAATTACTTACTGCATATATTTATGAAATTCACTATTTTTTAACAATATCAATCTTGCGTTTAAACATTCGTAAATGACCTCCACAACCTTTTCGCAGCTGATTAATTTTTTCTCTTTTTGTTTTATTTTAAATTCTTTATAAATGTCTAAAGCACTTACAAAGCTAAAAAAAATAACAATTCAATTTCAAGTTAAAAAGTGAAAACTAATTCAGTGGGGACAATCCAAAAATTTGACGGGCTCCGTAAAAGGAAACGGCACATTTTTCAAAATTATTAGGGGAAAAAGTTGTTACACTAATCATAATTAAGTCACATACAAATTTTTAGATTTCAATAATTACTAGTATTTAACGATTGGCAGTTTTAGAGATATCACTAAAAATCCGATCCAGAGGCCGATTTAGCGGATTTATTTCATGCAATATCTCAAAAACTAGTAGTAAAATAAATTTTATTTTTGAATTTTTTAGATTTTATTTATGCTATAAATTCTATAGTCAGCGGAAAATTTTTTTCGACTTTTAGACAGTTTTTAGATTCTTACAATCACAAAACATGTTTTTCGACAAAATTCACCACTTAAGACTTAATTAAGATTTAAGATACACAGAATTGTATTTAATTGTCAGGAAACATACTTTAGGGTTCATAAGCGACAAAAACTATAAAATCTGGGCCAAAATAAAAAATATGCCTTAGGCTTTTTATAAAATAATGCCGCCCTTACAGCAAACACTAAATAAACAGGCTGGCTGATAGCATCTGTTACAGTAAAATTCTGACTGACTAATTTTTTTGTAACTATAATATTTTCGACCTGTTACCGTTTTGTGTACACAAATTTAGGTTTTAGAAAATACTTGCAGGATGCCCGAATTTTGTATAACTTTAAAGCGCGACTAACGTGCTTTATTACTCATAACTGACCATGATAAAACTAATTTTTATTTAATATAATTGTTTCTCTACACCGTAAATGTATCATAATACAAAAAAATCTGCATTTAGAAAATGCTTGCATTTTTTGGTACACCACCTCTCGGACTATTGTGATAAGAAGTGGTTGGAAATGAGTGATTCTTTTAAATTAAACAAAATGGTTGGTAAGTTTGAAAAAAATAAACCATTAACTTTACACGGGTAAGTTACATACATTTGATAGTTTAATGTAAATAATTTGTCAAACAAATATGGTGAAGTTGAAGAGGACATGGTAAATGCATTACGTTAATTTTAATTAATTTTTGAGATGCAAGTATTTTAATATTTTAGTAAACGCGGCATAGTACTACGATTTACTCTGATAAAATATTTTCAAACAAGCATAAACAATACAGACCTTATCATCATTTTTGTTAGACAAACATAGATCGTGGAAATTAAAACCAGAAATTTTATTTTCGATCTAATTTATATTGTAAAATTTAGCTATGTTGGTCCGTAGCGTACATTAAATCTTTGATATTATAAAACAAAATAAACCATTACTTACGTAGTAGTTAAGTCATGAATTTTGTCTTTTGAGTACGTATCACCATAATCCGTACTTAAACTATTCACGCGTCTAAAGGCAGATTCATAACGAGTTTTTAATTTATTTGTAGCTTCACGTAGTTTTTCAATATCCGACGTTATATTTTGGTATCGTTCATACCATCTTTCATAAATATGATTTTCGAATTGAAGGAATTTATTATAATTTAATCCATCCATTCTAAATAAATAATTCGCAAAATCTTTATACGCATTTAATTCTATTGTATGATCGTACATTTGTTGAATATAAGTTTTAGATTTAGTAAAATTTTGTATTAAAAAGTTTATTTTTACCACACATGAGTCTAGTAAAGTGTCGTATAAACGACGTTCGTTGTACACAAAATATAAGGCTTGTGAATACACACGTTTTTGATAGAAATAACTGCAAGAACGGTTTCGATCTACTAATAATGGCTGGACTTCTTTTGGCACTAGGGGTGATTTTAGTAACATTTCTTTATTTGGTGGTAAAATATGATCTTTATGGAATACATAAAGCATTGGGCTGTTGTATGTCTGCAAAAATATATAAGGTTTAAATAAACAAAGAAAATAAAAAGAAGTATAATATTGAAAAAAATAAACATATTTTTTTTTGTAACTTGATATACATAAATTTTCGAAAAATAAGTTTAATCGAAAAAATTGTTTCAAACAAAATTTCGAATGCTCATTATTTGAATTATTCAAATTAATATAAAATTAATTATATTTAGGTTGATGGGTTCTAGATTAAATGATAGTCAACTTCATCTGTATATAAAGAGGCAAAATGCTAAACAGTTCATCCCCCCTTTCTCCTGTTTTCAACTGATTTTCTTTTTTGTTTTGTAGCTATTAATTTTGGAAAAGTTTAATCCATCTTACATCACAATTCTGAAACACGCTTAGGTTTTATCGATTTGTTGCGGTGTAAAGTAAGCGATAAATTGTTCAAGAATTCCAGTTTTTTAAGTATCATTGAAATTAAAAATCTGTTTTTTCATTGGAGCTTAAGAATGGTATATAGTGGGTATATCTAATCATTTTTAAAAGTCAATCTTAAAATGAGTTATGATGCAGTAAGGGTGTGTCGATTTTTCAAATGTTAAATAAAATTTCTCAAATGAGCAAAAATAATATAACTTTTCAAAATGTTTATTACTTTCCGAAATTTACTTTAAATAAAATTCCAGAAAGAAGCTTCGGTTAGTTTCAATTAGTCACTTATATTAAAAGATACTAATATACAAAAATTTTTTATTAAATATACTAACCTCATCAAAGTTATCCAAGCACAAACCATCTGACAAAATATTTCCATAAAAATCTAATATAAATTGATCTGTTATTGATAGTGACAAATCACGTTCAATCCATCTTTGTAACGTTGAAATTAATGTACTGTCATCAATTTCATAGCTTACAAATTGATATGACGACACTGAATATATACTTAATATTTTTCTGGATAAAATATCATCTAACATAGAAAACATAATAACATCATTATTGTCATTTCGCCCACGTTTCTTTGGATTCCAGTCTAATGCATAACGCAACCATTTTTCCATTTTATTTTTAAAAGTTTTTGTTATATGATTTGTTGAATACATTTGTTCTGAATAAATTATTTGATTATCAATTGTGTTGTAGATGCAAATATGCTCCGATTGTTTTTGTCCGACTTTTTCCATCCTAAAACACAAATCGCATGTGTAATAATCGCATAAACTTAGTAGGTGAATCTAGTACTACTACAATACTCTATATACATTTGACTATTTGAAAAACGAAATATTTGTAATCTAAGCCATCCCTGAGTCTATAGTTTGTGATCGGTTTACCAAAACGTATAGGGATAATAAAGTTGGCGTAAGAAACTAAAGTTGTCAAAATTTACAAAAACACGAATAATTAAGTGTAGTGATAAAAATTTTAAAATTATATACAGTAGATATCGAAAAATGGTGTAGCTATAGTAGACGATTATTCTGAAAATAAGTTAGTGGTAGATTAATTACAAATTAATCAAAATTAACCAAAAATCTTACTGTAAAACAACAATCAGATAATACCGCAGAATAAACTCTAATGACTTATCCACTGCTACATACATTGTCTAAAATTTGGTACAAATAAAATTTTTCATCATATGAATATGAAAGCTAATAACCTCAATAACAAATAATATAAGAAAAATTATTTACGAAGTAAATTTTAATGTATTTTTAAGAATTTTAATTAAAGATGTTTTTATTAGTAATGGAAAAAATTTACTTTAAATATTTATTTCATATTTCATCCAGTTTTACAATAATTCATAAACGAGTAGCAATTATGTCTTATATAACATACCATATTCCTAATTCTGCATAATTTGGTAAAAATGGTCGTACACCACAAATTATTTCAAATGCAATCAGTCCAAACGACCAATAATCCACACTATTCGAATATGATTTAGCACATAATATTTCTGGTGCTAGATACTGTATTGTTCCAACAAGACTAGCATCGATACTATTAGAATCCAATTCTTTAGCATATCCTAAATCGGTTAATTTATAAATAAATTTACTTGGACGTTCATCTGTTTGTTGCAGAACAATATTTTCTGGTTTAATATCTCGATGTGTGATTGCTTTCGAATGTAAATATTCGATAGCATTCTTAATATCAAATAATATATCACGACATACGGCTTCGGGAAGACCACAACAATTTGCTGATCGATTTAATGTTTCACGTAAATCCCCTCCAGTGCAATATTCCATGCTTAACATAGGTAATTTTGATAAATTGTATGATGCCAATGCTTGTTCTAGTTCTTTTGGTAAAAGTTTGTACGAAACAATATTTTTGTGGTTGATATTTTGTAACATTTCTACTTCCTGGGTCCATCGTTCTTTTTGTTTTTTGGTAACTTCTACACCTGGTCTATACTTCTTTATTGCTAAAAATTAACCGTCTTAGAAAAAAAATCAGTTTTAAGCATAGACATTTGAAATGTCTGTGAATTAAAATCTAAAATAGACAATTAAATAAAAAAGGAAAATATTTAAATTTTTCATTTTCAAATTGAGAGCAAAAATTTAAGGAAAAAATTCCATAATTGTATCTATTATTTACTTAGAAACCAACCTATAAATTCTTCAGTGACAATATTCTTCCATAAAGTTACTATTCCAAAACCTCCAGAACCTAAAATACGTTCTTTACTCCAATCTTCAATAATTAGAGGTTCCTCAAACATTTTTAATGTTTTAAATTCTCATTTATTGTTAAAAATTTTTAAGCAAATTTTTTATTTTCTACAATAAAGGCGATGTAATTGGCACCTTCCACGATCATTAATAATGTCATTAAGAATAAATATTTCACATCATTTTTATCTGATGGCTCGCGAATGTGATGGATGCAATGTATAAATATTTTTAAAAATACACAATTATAAATAAAAAAAATGTACGACCTGTGTTTTTTATAATAAGTGTAATATACTTAGTGTAGTGAGTCATTTGCCATTTCTGTAATACTTAAAAATATTAGGAAGGAAAAATTTTGATCCAAAGAATAAATATACTACCTCTAAAATAAGGAGTATATTGTAAAAAAATGAAAATTAGTAATGGCTCAGTTATTATGGAACAGATTATTAAATTTTTTCATGTTTTCGACACATTAGTATGTACGAATATTGAATTGGTAATAGTAAATGTACTAGTATATGGTATAAAAATTTCGGTTCTCTCAAATTTCTATCGTAACAACTAAAAATGCAATTAATAAATTAAAATCAAATCACATATATATATATAATGTAGTTATATTGAAATCGTGTAAACAAAAAAATATTTTTATTCACATAAATTATTTTTTGCAAAACTAATCATTAACAGCACATCTAGATATACAAATGAATGAAACTTATGTATAAGTTAATTTGTATGTTTTAGAGTTTAGCCCCCATAAAATATACAAATGGCAGCCCCATGCATTCGCCCATTCTCTTATATATATACTCACGTGACACTATTTTAAATTTCTCACCTCTTAAATAATGCAGACAAATCATCGCGCCAACATATTTACTTCAGACACTTTATCTTTTTTATATGATTTGCTTGTAGGAATGAGCTCCAATAAAAAACAGAATCGAAAAATATATCAATATTTACGAATGCGGTTCATTCTTAACCTTTTTCCGTAATAATGAATAATAAAAGATATAGATAGACATATTAATAAATAAATGAAGAATTCTATTGTTCCGTTTAGAAATTTACTTTATCGTTGCTTCAAGTGTCACGTGATTAAATTTGTCCCAAAAAAGAGCAACAAGCGACTGAGGGCCGCAACTATTATTTTTCTATGAAATATACCAGAAAGAGAACTTTTCATCTATTGAGCCCCTAAAGCCCTCATCAAGAATCTCCTGTAGAACCAAATACAAAATTTTCTGTGTAATAATATAATGATCGTGTAAGGTGCCTAGAAACTTTTCATCACAACAATAAATGTCCCGAAGATAGCTATGAATGCGCATATTATGGAAGCACACTACGTTTCCACCATTATTACTTCTCCCTAATAACTGTCAATTTGACATTTATGTTAAAATAAAATTTTTTAAATTTTAAACATTGTGAATTTAAATTACATATAAATAATGTGTATCTATAATTTTTTAAGATTTATAAAACTGATTATTTTTCATTTTTCATGAAAAGTACTTCTATTTTTATTATAAATCCGCTATTGTTATTCCTCTTTAACTATCAGAGGTACGTAGGAATACTTATATAATATGGTCGTGGTCATATATAGTATGGAAGGTGGAGGATAGAAGAACTATGTTTGTATGAAAATATGTATATCAAAATATACGAAATAATAAGGATACCATTACTATAACAACAGGGTAAATATAAATAATGGCATAAGTTCATAAAAAAACAAAATAATAAATCAAATCTTTATTAAAAAATTATTTAAAAACTAAAAAAAATAATAACGTTTTATATTCATTTTAATTTTGAATTTAACATGCATTATAATAAAAAAATAATTGGTCTTTTACTTTTATCATGGGGGTGAGACTGTGACCTATTGTCATCATGTTGTTCGATTAATTTATTCCGATTGTACAGTCAAATCACTCAGTTTTAACGGACAGATTGTGTATGGTGTTATATATGGATATGTATTCAGTTGAAGTTGTCAATGGAATGAATTTATTTCGTCCCTATGGAGTGAATTTGTTTGTCAAAAAAATTTTTAGACAGTTTTTTAAATTTGACGTTAGAAAAAATGAACATTGAAAATGTCATTGTCATTAAGAATATTACAGATTAAAAGCGTCATTAATTTATAAAAATATGTTATTAAACATATTTAGTTTGACTAACACGTATGATTTTTAATCACATGCTTTCTATTCAAGATAACAATTTTGCATTCGTTTTATTCATTCTAGTTTTTGCTTTAGCTGCATCAAGCTTAATGAAGTTTTCTTGTTTTTGGCAGTATGTTGTACGTGTTGTCAATCGGCTGTCTCTTATTCGGGCTATAGAACCCGCCCTTCTCTACTTGAGAATTTTTACGCTCAGTAAAACATCTTTAGCCTGAGTCTTTATGAATTTCTATACAGCGTATTTTATCATTTTTATGAATATTCAATACTGAACGCTCCATACTTCTAAGGCATGTACGTAGTTTTTTAGTTCAGTATTCGTATAGGCGTTAGTTTGAAATCTGCTCAGAGGTAAACTGTTTTTAAAAATGGACTTAGGACTTCAATAACGTTTCTATTTCCAAAGGAAATAGTTTAACCAAGATATTTAAATGTGTTAACTGCTTCTTAGATAAATCTTTTAATTTAATGTTTAAATAAGGGTCCACATTTGAAAATATTTCATTTATCTCTATTTATTAGTATCAATTTTTCGCTTTAAAAACTGACCTTATTTACCATAAATTGTAGTTAGTTTTTGGTGGTTGCAAACAAGACTATGTCATCTGCAAACCTTGGATTTGAACGATAGACCTCATCTATTTTTATCACATGCCTAATGCGACATCTAACGATCCACCAGCTGAACTAAGATAAAATACTCACAGATGGCCAACATTGAGTAGATAAAGCCTAAACACACCTTAATTATATTTTACCACCGTAGTATCTATACAAAACACTCATCTTGGTTTGGATCAGAAGAATATGTGGGAATATCTACAATAAAGAAAAAAATTTATGTAGGCAAAACAGACAAAAATTGATCTATGGAGTAAAAAATAAGGAAAAATTCTACATGCTTTAATTTTCAATTTATTTGTTTACCTTTTTACTATTATGATAGAAAATTACGAAAATTGTAAACACATAAACTTATGAAATTATTTTACAACCTTTATCAAATGTGCATCCGTTTATGTTTATTTAAATTGCTTCTATCAGTAAATGTTTTATTACAAATGTCACATGAAAATGGTTTTTCTCCACTATGAATTCGTTTATGTTTAACTAAATTACTTTGTTTATTAAATGTTTTACTACATATATTACATGGAAATGGTTTTTCTCCTGTATGAATACGTTTATGTGTTACCATACTACTTTGTCTATTAAATGTTTTATTACAGACATCACATGCAAATGGTTTTTTTCCAGTATGAATCAGTTTATGTTGAACTAAAGTGCCTCCATGAGTAAATGATTTAATGCAAATATCACATGAAAATAGTTTTACTCCAGTATGAGTCCGTTTATGTTCAACTAAATGACTACTATTAGTGAAAGTTTTACTACATACATCACATAGAAATGGTTGATCTCCACTGTGAATTCGTTTATGTTTAAGTAAGGTGCTTCCATGAGTAAATCTTTTATTACAAATATCACATGAAAATAGTTTTTCTCCAGTATGAATTCGCTTATGTTCAACTAAATGACTTTGATGATTAAATGTTTTACTACAAAATTCACATGAAAATGTTTTTTTTACATTGTGAATCCGTTTATGTTGAGCTAAGGTAGTTGCGTGAGAAAATGTTTTATTACAAATATCACATGAAAATGATTGATTTCCAGTGTGAATTACACATAATTCTGTATCAAATTCATTTTCAACTTTAATATTTTTGGAATTAACTGAGTACGAATATACTTCATTTTTAATCATTTGTTCATGTTTAATACCATCATTGCTATTGTCTGCTAGTTCTCCCAGTATACCGCTGCTACCTACCTCCAATATTTTATTTTTAATTTGAATATCCTCCATTGAAACATTATCTTCATTTTTAATGATTACTAATTCGTTATTAACAGAATAAAAATGGCTGTCTTTATCACGCATTCCTTCTTGCTCAGTAAGTTCTACAAAATCTCCAGTAGTTGTTTTAGTATAAATATCACGTGGAAATGGTTTTACAACGGTGTGATTCCTTTTATGTTTCATTAAAGTGTATTTATGGGTGAACGTTTTACTGCAAATATCACATAAAAATGGTTTTTCATCAGTATGAACCTGTTTATGTTGAAAAAAATTTCTTCTGTTAGAAAATGTTTTACTACAAATATCACATAAAAACGGTTTTTCTCCAGTATGAATCCGTTTATGTTCAACTAACGTAGTTTGTCTATTAAATGTTTTATTACAAATATCGCATGCAAATGGTTTTTCCTCAGTGTGAGTCCATTTATGCTTAATTAAACAACTTTTCCTGTTAAATGTTTTATTACAAACATCACACAGAAATGGTTTTTCTCCAGTATGAATCCTTTTGTGTTCCACTAATTGGATTCGGTTAGTAAATGTTTTATTACACATATCACATAAAAATGGTTTTTCTCCAGTGTGAGTCCATTTATGTTCGATTAAACTGCTTTTTCTATTAAATGATTTACTACACATATCACATGAAAACGGTTTTTCTTCCGAATGTATTTGTTTATGTTTGATTAAACTACTTTGTCTATTAAATGTTTTACTGCAAATATCACATGAAAATGGTCTTTCCCCAGTATGAATACGATTATGTTCAACTAATTGAGTTCTATTTATAAAAGTTTTACTGCAAAACTCACATAAAAAACGTTTGTCTCCAGTGTGAGCCCATTTATGTTCATTTAAACTACTCTTTCTGTTGAACATTTTGTTGCAAATCTCACATCAAAATCGTTTTTCTTCACTATGTATCCATTTATGTTTAATTAAACTACTTTTTTTATTACAAATATCACATAAAAATTGTTTTTCTTTAGTATGAGTGTGTTTATGTTCTACTAAATGACTTTTATTAATAAATTTTTTATTACAAATTTCACATAAAACAGATTTTTCTCCCGTATGAATTGGTTTATGATCACCTAAACTTCTTTTTGAGATGTTTTATTGCAACTATCACATGAAAATGGTTTATCTTTACTGTGTGTCCATTTATGTTTAATTAAAACACTGTTTCTACTAAAAGTTTTATTACAAACATTGCATGAAAATGGTTTTCCTCCTGTATGAATCCTATTATGATCAACTAAATGGCATTTATAAATAAGTGTTTTATCACACATAGCAGATAAAAATTGATCTTCAGTATGAATTACATATATTTCTGTATTTAAATCATTGTCAAGTTTAATGCTTTCAGAGTATATTTGACATAAATGTTTTTTATGTTTATGAATTTCTTCTGCATGTCATTTTGTACTATTTCATTTTTGATTATCTATTCTGGATTGATTTGTTTTATAAGTTCAATATTTTCATTAATATGATTTATTTGCATAGATTATAATACATACTCCAGATAATATATCGGTATCGGTTTTTATCGGTCTCCAGTGCAACCAGCCGGCCCCTTGGTTTTATACCACTGGCTCAGTAAAATTATACAAGATCAAATTTTTTCAAAACTGCTACTTTTTTTTTAAACTTTAGCGAATCTACACATAAATGGGTTCCCCCATAAATGTGTAATTTTTGCAAAAAACTGCTTTACATTTGAATACTCATTTATGTATCCAATTATACGAGGCAATCTACTATACAAACAGAATACATCATATAACATAATTATATCTTATAAATCTAGCAGTCTTGCCGGTCTCTTACATACTTCATCTTTGTTCCATTACAATACATTATTATTCATGATTTCTATGCCATTCAATCATAGATATAAACAAAGAGTATAAGATAGAGGGGAAGGTCGCGTATACAGTTACGAATGCCATCTGGTGTTTGTGTCCAAGTACTAAACTACTGTCATGGCGGTTTAAAGTAATGCGTCATACTTGGATTATCATTATAATCAATTTTATATTACTATGTACTTTCAGATATTTATTACTTTAATAAATTTTAATAATTCTTAATTATTTTGTCATAAATTATTTGTTTTCATATTTTATCTTAGGAAATTCAAATTGAGCTGAACCGAATGTCCCGCTGCGTTTTACGTTTTCATGCCTGGACACAATCACTAGAGGCGTTGAAACTCGTGTACGCTTTTTAACATTGCCGCTAATGACAGCCTTCCCTCTATCTTATACTCTTTGGATATAAAGATTGCTTATTCATGTGGCCAGCTATTTGGAAATATCAATACGTACTGAACTAAAAAATATCAAATTGTAGGTTATATATGATCATCGATATTTATATTAACTTAAGATCGCTATTTTAAATATACATTTATTTTTAAGTGACCTAATAAAAGGAGAAGGTTATTTCTCACTTGTCCTGCATGAATATAATTAATTAATAATAAGTGTATTTTAATAAATCATTTAGTACATGCTGGCTTATCAAATCAAATAACAAAATTTTATTCACACTCTTAGTTTTTTCTAAAATTTAGGTATACCAAATTTTATACCTACTTAAGTATTTACGTTAAGGTAGAATGCCTTCTTATTATTTATAAAAGCCATTTTTGTCTTTAACTAGCCGACCCGGCCATATATTTCTAATCAACATCAACATTTTCTAAGTATAAAAACATATTCTCAACTCTCTATTTTTAAATAATGAAAAGCTGAGGCAGATCAGAATAAATAATGATATTAATTTATATTTTAAAGCAGACCCACCCGGTTTCTTTGGTTGCTGTGTTAATTTTCCCATTTTATTAAATGATATTACATCGAATACATGCGAATGCAAGTCTACCCTTAGGAGTAGAATTTCAGAAAATCCTTTCTTATCGAAATCCTGGTATTTAGTGTGCAGCCGGTACATTATATGCACCCGATATTTGGTGGGTTACACCCGGTACCGCGTTTACCCGATAATTTGTGCCGTTGTACTCATACACTTGATGAATGATATATGGAACTCCTGAACCACGTATGATTCCGGTAATACTTGAACAATGCTATATGCACACTTTATACGGGGAGATTACGATATCCAGGGCGTCTAGATTTAACGATTAATTATGATAAAACAAGCTAAAATAAGACGAAACTGTTTTTGGAAATTATCGTGCTCATGTCACATAAATATCACAATTTAAAACATTTTACAAGATTTAATTATTATTTTTTGTTAAATGACCATAATTTAAACAAAATTCGAGCACAAATAACCGAAATTTAATTCGTCTAAAAAAAAAATCAACATTTGTATATTTAATACAACTATTAAAAATACATATACGCCATTTTCGACTGTTATCAATCCATGGATTTGTTGGGTGTAGTTTGCATAGGTCGGGTTGGTTTTTAGCCCCTACGTTCAACCTGTGATTACTACAACTTAGCCCCTACGTTCAACCTGTGAAACTACCCATGTATTTATGAGGTATAGTTTGCACGGGTCGGGTTGGTTTTTGGCCCCTACGTTCAGCCTGTGATTAAACTACCCATGGATAACTCGAAAAATAGACGAAAACTCGAAAATTAGTATTCTTCATTTTCGTTTTATTTTGGTTTGTTTTGCCAAAACTCATCAAAAAATCGAGGCGCCCTGGATATCGTAATCGAGCCTTTTATACAGTTGACAGTTCAACATACTGCTAGTGAGAAGAGATAAATTAGTTTATTTTGAATTTCAAATTTAGATTTTGGTTTCTATGGAAATGATGCTAATAGAATTTGTAACATGTGAGAAAAAAAGACAAATATTGTTTCACAGCTAGGAAAATTTTGTATTCGAAAATTAAATTGTCTTTTTTAGTATTTTCCGTTACTTATTATTTATGTTTCTGACTGTTTAAACCTTCCCTGAACTTCCACAAATATTTCAAGATCAAAATTAGCAAAATCGATCCAGCCATTCTCGAGTTTTAGCGAGACTAACGAACAGCAATTGATTTTTATATATATAGATTATATTGAAAACAATATTTAGAAAATTTTCCAAAAAACGAATATGACCATACTTTAAGCTAAAATCCACCAACGAATTTAGGTTATAGACTGTGCCAAAGAAATAAACATATTTAGTATAACACGTATATAAATATACATATACTCGGAAAACATTATCATCTTTTTAGTGTAATTCTATACTTTACAGCGCAATATGATTAAAATTGTGATAGAAATGGTAATTATGGTATTAGTAAAGATTGTATATTTTATTTTTAATTATATTTGTGATACTAATTAATGTTGACTCCGCACACGATGCTGTCTCAAGTAGCATCCATGAGTTTTTATTGTTTTTGATATATTTTTTGATATATTTTAAGATTGGAACTCAAAAATATGAATTAGAAAATGTAAATCAACCTGGAAATTTAAAATATGTGAAAAATTTTACAGCTATGAAAAATTTATTGAAAACTTCGAAATTTATAAGAAAAATACTTTCAAAGAATAAGAAGTTCGAAAATTAACAAAAAGGAATCCATTGACAGTTTATAGCGTAAATGAAAATTTAATTTATTATTAAATTTATTACGATAAGAAAAATATAAACTTAAACAGATATTAATCCATCTGTGATTAAATGTCTGTTTAACTAGAGAAAAAAATAAAAATAAAGAACAAAAAATTGTTTGTGATTTTTAAATTTTATGTATTGTGTGCAATAAACATAATTCAATACAATACAATAATTCATTATTCTATTATTCAATTATTCAAACCTTAAGGCTGTATGGATATTATGAATTTCATACAAAATTAAAGCACTCATCCAATATTCATTGAAAGTATTTTTCTTATAAATCACTAGTTTTTCTACTAATTCTTCAAAATGTTAAATTATTAGTTGAAAATGTTCTTTGTCGTCGCGGTCAAGGAGACAGTTCCCTAATATTTTCGTTTATATGATTACCGTGTTAGTACATGCCATTTTTTTATATGTACGGTAAAATGGCCCACGTTAAAACTAATTTTTTTTTCTGGCTTCAGATATATAACCATTAACCAAAGGGGATTATTATTTTTATACAACAATAGTACGCAGTACTGCTAGCCAACCCATCCAAATACAGATTGTGTTGCTTAACTTTATTGATTGGTCTAAGTCTGTAATTACGTTACGTCAGTCCGGGGTTAACCAATATTACACATCGTTATTATTATATTTAGTGTACGCTAGAGATAAACTGTCATAATACCTCAGACAAATAAGCCTCTTTAATACTTTTTTCGAAAATTTCAATAATGCAATTTGTTTGAGTCAAAGAACATTTTGAGAGCTAATATTTTTCATAAAAAAAGCTTCCACATTTTATCCCCAAAATTTGGGGATCAAATATCCCCAAAATTTTCTGAAAAAATTGATTTGGATATTTAATTCTGTTATTAACCTTAAGAAAATCTTTAGAGAGAGTTTGAGAGTCACGTCAGTTTTTAAATTTTATTTATTTTAAAATAATCGCTATTAAAAAAATTTTTTTTATATGAAAATAACCATTTGTGATTATTATTGCCTAACATTAAAATAATATTCCCATAGTAGCATAAATGTATTTCATTCTTTAAATGTCCAAATCAACTTCTCCAGAAAATAAAAAATTTGGGGTCAAATTTACATAAAATTTTTATGCGTTTTTTTTTTAAATATTGGCTGTTAAACTCTCAAACTCACAAACAACTTGAGTTAATGAAATTTTCATAAACGGTAGGATACTGATAAAACGGGGTTTTTAGTAATCTATGAAATCGGTTACAAAATAATTTAACAAAATTTTTATAAATCCATATAAAAAATAATATTTATTAAAAATATAATAAAATTTGTTAATAATTTATTGTTAAATTAATATAATATTTATTTTTCAATAAAACTTAAATTTTTGGTATTAAAAGTTGGTACACAACACAATCGACAATCGAGCATTCTGATTGGCTACATTTATAAGCTATTGTACTCTTATCGAAATAATAACTACAATTTATTAAAAAAATGCTTATACAGATTTGTAACGAACTTTTAAAAGCAGTTTGTATTTTTACCCCGTTACATTTAAAGTTTTTTTCTTATTTTGAGTATATAATAAAAAAAGTGTTTTTAATATAGTGCAATTTGACAAAAACAATATTATATTTTGAACATAATAGTGCTTATGTTTGTGAATCGATTAATACTCGTTTTTTGGCGGTTAATTTTACTATCACTCCATTGAACTGTTTTTGTAAGTGTAAATATTATTGTGTCTGTCTTTTTGAAATAACATTATAAACCTAATGTAAATTTTAGATGAATATACAAAAATAATGTAAAAATGTCAACAAACATTTTTGGATATTTGGTTGTTATTAAAAAAGATGGAACTACAGATGGTTCTCGTTTTGCTGTTACAAATAATACAATCATAATTGGTCGTGGTAATGTTTGTGACATACGATTTTCTCGACCCAATGTTGCCTTGAAACAGTGTGCAATTAATTTCACTCCTGATGGCGATGTAAGTTTTTTTGTTTTGGTTTTTGTTGGGAATTTTAAAATTTGGTTCTTGTCACAATAAGATTGATGCACATACAGTAATCAACATATGAGGGTTATATTATTAATTTCCCTTTTCTTATTTAATTGGTTGAAAAATGTAAGCTTTTTAAAGTACTAATTAGTTTTGTTTGGAGTTTTATATTCTTGTCTCCTACGTAGATTCTCATCATTATTCAGGGGGGGGGGTATAGCAAAGGATAAAAATTTAAGTCAAATTTCTCAAAACTAGAACTGCTGCAGATTTTATTAAAAATAAAAAGTATACTTTAAATTTTTATAATGAAGTATTAGCAAATAATTAAATTAACTCTTTCATTCAATTATTAAATAGTTGAGCATTATAACAAAGTATATTTGTTTAGTAAATTTTATCAACATACTACAAAAATTTATAGTGGCAAAAGTCGAAAAGAAAAAAAACTCTGGAGAGTCATATGATATTCACCGTTATAGGGAATTGAAAAAATGAAATTGACTATAATTTATAACGTTACTAATTTAAATTCTTATAAAAACATTAATTAGAGTCAATTAACTTTCATGTTTACTTATACAATACATAATAGGAAAGATTGAGAGAATCTGGGAAAGGTCTTTGACCAAGCTGATACAGGATTTATCATCTTGAGTTCTTGCCTTGCCCTAAATTATTCGAGCAATTTTATCTCTTGCAACTGCTGGCAGTTGAATATATAGTAACATGTGAAACATGTAGCATTATAGAATATAATAAAGTAGTTACTCAAAAATCAAAGTGTGTAAATTACTATAGAATACCACAAATTATAAAAAGCTACACCATGAATAAAATTGACAATGGGCATATAAGTAATTTTAAAAATGAGAATTGGATATTTTAAAATGAAATGTATTTATTTAGTTTTCATTTTATGTTTATTTCATAATTATGATGTCCGTTTGAAGAAAAGTTTGTTATCTAAACCACCTTCAGTAATAATTATAGTACTGCATCTCAGTACTATCTTTGATAAAACTAATATTAGTAGTTAAGCGCATTTTTAAGATATTATGTTTTCTATACAGGCCTATGTTGAAAATTTGGACCCGGCATCATTACCAGTTACAATTGAAGGTTTATTAATTTTAAATAAACGGATATTACCAGGACAAACATTTGCGATTGATACACGACGTTTTCGTTTTGAACAGTCAGAGGAGCAACGCTTGTATCAAATTTCATATTTGCAACGACAAAATTTGAAAACTATCACACAACTGAAAACTTTAGATGAAAAGAAAAAACGATACACTGAAGGAGATCTATTTACATCGAAGAAAAATGTAAGTAATTTTGCACATAAATTGCCATTAATTATTTAAATAAATGGTGGCTCTTAATATAGAATCACTAGTAAAAATGCGATTTTTTTTAATTTACTTATACGTAGTAATATAGTGATCTTGTTTTTCATTCGAAAATTCGTTGGCGCGATTATAAAGAATCAACGTCAGATGGCTTGATTCCAAACATAATATTTTAGTCATTGCTTTATGTGCTTGTATTCATTCCTGTTATGAAATTGCTTTCAACCGAAGAAAGCATATGAATTTGCAAGTATATTTTCAGATAGAGTTGTTACCAACATGGTAGGCATTTATAGCGGGTAAACTTTTTCGGTTAAAACATGTAATCAAATGTACGTGAGAGAGAACTACTGAATAAGCAAGAAAATTTTAAAAGTGGTAGTAATTGCCAGACCCTGTTTTAACCTTCTGGAAGTGAGAAACAGAAATTTTTATAAGAGTTAGTCGTTTTTCCTTCGTAGGCACTTTTAATTTAGTCGAATTACCCGCTATTTTGTAATCTTTAATTTTTTTAAACTAATATAAACATTGTTTTTAAATCCGTATAATTGAGAATTATTTGTTCAGTATAAGCGAAAAACCTGTATACTACTGTATCTGTATAAGCAAAAGTAAGTATGAGTCCCTTGAGCACCTAGTTATCCAGACACGGTTGTGTTTGAAATACTATCATTAGATTTTCGTTTATATTAAAAAATGACGTATCTAAAGGTAATGGAATTTTTATTAAAAGTGCCAGAATGTCAGATAATTTCTGAAGTTAGTATTTAAACAGTTATATTGTGTGAATTATTTGAAAATAGGGCCCGTTTAAGTGTCGCTGATTAAATTTAAGTGACTTGTACAAAATATAATAAATTGTGCTCAGGAATTTTTAATTTCGATTCTTTGTTTAGGTTACCAATACAGTGGCAAATAGATCACAAGATTCTAATATTGGTTTTGGTACTGAAATAAATCCCACAGAATTTGAAGTAAAATCAAATGAAACAAAGCCACAGCTTCATGATGGAAATCAAACAAAGGAACGAAGAAAATCTACAGAAAATTCTTTAATACCACCCCTAGTTATACAAAACACTACACCAAACTCTACATCGTTAAAAAAACGTGACCGTCGCAGTAATTCAACCCTAGCACCAAAAACACCTGAAATGCAATTACGACGTAGTACACGATCGCGAAGTATTTCAGGAATAACATCTGAAACAGAATACACACCACTAACACCGAAACTAAATAAAACATTAAATTTAAAAGTACGTACACCACGTAATAAACGGAACGAACTGCAAAATTTACTATTACATAATATTGTCAAAAATAATCCAAACGCTACCAATTCAAATGAACTAGATATATCAAAATTATCAACGATAGCTTTAAATAATACGACACTAAAATCAATTAGTTCTGAGGATGTTACATCCTTAGACATATACGATTACGCAAATGAAAATCAATCTTTAGGAACTAACTTTGAATTAAATTCACCTATAAAACATATTCACAACAATTCTGTAATGGATAATGAAGTTGATACCAATTCATCTAAAAACAGTCTTTCATTAACGCAAAAAGACAATTACCTAATTTCTTCAGAAAATGATAATTCTGAAAGTGATAATTCGAAAGAAAATCATATTGAAACAGAAAACGTAACAAAAATTAACCAGGACGAGGATATTATACGAACTCCTTCGAAAATTCTTGGTATATCAATATCCGAAATTAATAATTCAATTACACCCTCACTTTCTAAACACAGTAAATCTGAGGATCCATTGGAAAAAGATCCTGGAAGTGATGATATAATTAATGAATCAATTTCATCAACACGTTCTCGGCGAAGTATCCGCTGGGAAAATAAAACAAAAGAAAATTTCCTTTTTTCGGCTTCTCAAAAAAATATTACTGAAAATATATCGAACATTTTCAGTACACCGAATGGAACGGGAAATTTAACAAAAAAAGATAATAGTTTAAATTCTTCAAAGAAAGGTGATTTTGAAGAGACTTATTTTTCGGGATGTAAATCGAACATATTATTAGAAAGTACAGAATCTCATATATCTGACCAAATTCAAGATGAAAACTGTATGAAAAATATTTCAAATTTAAATTCACCTTCTGATGATATAAATACATCGAAAGTTTTTGATAATGTTCAAAATAATTTTAAATTTAGCACGCCATATGCATCTAATAAGAATAAAACATCCACACCTGGTCGATTTTTACGTAAAAGTATACGATTTGATTTAGAAACATCGGAAATTTTCGAGGAACAATCTGAAAAAAATAATATAGAATCCAGCAAAAATCAAGATAATAAGAATCAAACCGACTTCAATTCAATTAGTAATATGACAATTACTAGGGTAGTAACCGCTTCGGCTACAGTTGAAAGTTCACAAAATGTCGAAAAAAGCACGTTGGACATCTCGGAAAATATTTTACAAAAGAGTGAGCTGTCCGGTATACACAGCGACTCAAAATTTGAAAATAATCAAAGCCTTAATCAAGAAGATTTAATTGATAAATTTTTAATGTCACCGAATACAAAAAAAAATGCCCCATTTCAAGCAAAAAATGAGTCAAAAATTGAAAATCAAACTGGTGAAGAAATGATCGAAAGAGAAACTACTATTATTTCACCTAGAAAGAGTGAACGAATCCAGGCAGAAAATGAATCGAAAAATGAAAATCAATCAAACTACACTGACCAAACAATAGCAGGATTAGAAACATCGATCGTTTCACCAAGAAAAAGTAAACGATTACAGGCTGAAAACAAATCAGAAATTAAAAGTCAATCTGACGTTATTGATAACAATTTCGAAAAAACAAAAATAGAAAAAGATACCTTAAATTTATCAAAAGAGACTGATCAAATTCAAATAGAAAATACATCGAAAATGGAAAATAATTCTAATTTTATTGAAAACAAAACGTTCGATAAAGATAAATCGATGATATCACCGAGAAAGAATAATCAGTTTCAAGCTGAAAATGAATTGGAAATTGAAAATAACTCTGACTTGATCCAAAACAACATTGAAGAAGAAATATTCAAAAGACAAAGTTCAATGATCGATCCTAGAAAGAGTGAAACATTCCAAACAGATAATAAATCGAATATAAAAAATAGAATTGATGAAATTGAAACAGAAACATCAATGGTTTCCCCAAGAAAAAGTAGTCGATTCCTAATAACAAATGAATCGAAAATTGAGAATCAATCTGACGTTATCGAAGGAGGAATATTCGAAAGTGAAAATTCTATGATTTCATCAAGAAAGAGTAAACGATTCCAAACAGAAAATGAATCAAAAGTTGAAAATGATTCTAATATAATCGATGAAAAAACAACCGAAAATGACACATCCATAATTTCACCAAGAAAGAGTAGACGATTTCAAACAGAAAATGATTCGAACATTGAAAATCAATCTTATGTTATCGACAATAATTCTATGGAAAAAAATTCAAATGAAGGCGCATCATTGGTTTCACATAGGTTGAGTATACCAGTCGAATCACATAATGAATCGAATATTCAAAACCAATCTAACGTATTACAAACATCAATGGTTTCTCCAAGAAAAAGTAGTCGATTCTTAGTAACAAATGAATCGAAAATTGAGAATCAATCCGGCGTTATTGAAGGAGAAATACTCGAAAGTGAAAATTCTATGAATTCATCAAGAAAGAGTAAACGATTCCAAACAGAAAATGAATCAAAAGTTGAAAATGATTCTAATGTAATCGACGAAAAAACAACCGAAAATGACACATCCATATTTTCACCAAGAAAGAGTAGACGAAAATCGAAAATTGAGAATCAATCCGGCGTTATTGAAGGAGAAATACTCGAAAGTGAAAATTCTATGAATTCATCAAGAAAGAGTAAACGATTCCAAACAGAAAATGAATCAAAAGTTGAAAATGATTCTAATGTAATCGACGAAAAAACAACCGAAAATGACACATCCATATTTTCACCAAGAAAGAGTAGACGAATTCAAACAGAAAATGATTCGAACATTGAAAATCAATCTTATGTTATCGACAATAATTCTATGGAAAAAAATTCAAATGTAGACGCATCATTGGTTTCACATAGATTGAGTATACCAGTCGAATCACAAAATGAATCGAATATTCAAAACCAATCTAACGTATTACAAACATCAATGGTTTCTCCAAGAAAAAGTAGTCGATTCGTAATAACAAATCAATCGAAAATTGAGAATCAATCCGGCGTTATTGAAGGAGAAATACTCGAAAGTGAAAATTCTATGAATTCATCAAGAAAGAGTAAACGATTCCAAACAGAAAATGAATCAAAAGTTGAAAATGATTCTAATGTAATCGATGAAAAAACAACCGAAAATGACACATCCATAATTTCACCAAGAAAGAGTAGACAATTTCAAACAGAAAATGATTCGAACATTGAAAATCAATCTTATGTTATCGACAATAATTCTATGGAAAAAAATTCAAATGAAGACGCATCATTGGTTTCACATAGATTGAGTATACCAGTCGAATCACAAAATGAATCGAATATTCAAAACCAATCTAACGTATTACAAACATCAATGGTTTCTCCAAGAAAAAGTAGTCGATTCTTAATAACAAATCAATCGAAAATTGAGAATCAATCCGGCGTTATTGAAGGAGAAATACTCGAAAGTGAAAATTCTATGAATTCATCAAGAAAGAGTAAACGATTCCAAACAGAAAATGAATCAAAAGTTGAAAATGATTCTAATGTAATCGATGAAAAAACAACCGAAAATGACACATCCATAATTTCACCAAGAAAGAGTAGACGAATTCAAACAGAAAATGATTCGAACATTGAAAATCAATCTTATGTTATCGACAATAATTCTATGGAAAAAAATTCAAATGAAGGCGCATTATTGGTTTCACATAGATTGAGTATACCAGTCGAATCACAAAATGAATCGAATATTCAAAACCAATCTAACGTATTACAAACATCAATGGTTTCTCCAAGAAAAAGTAGTCGATTCTTAATAACAAATCAATCGAAAATTGAGAATCAATCCGGCGTTATTGAAGGAGAAATATTCGAAAGTGAAAATTCTATGATTTCATCAAGAAAGAGTAAACGATTCCAAACAGAAAATGAATCAAAAGTTGAAAATGATTCTAATATAATCGATGAAAAAACAACCGAAAATGACACATCCATAATTTCACCAAGAAAGAGTAGACGATTTCAAACAGAAAATGATTCGAACATTGAAAATCAATCTTATGTTATCGACAATAATTCTATGGAAAAAAATTCAAATGAAGACGCATCATTGGTTTCACATAGATTGAGTATACCAGTCGAATCACAAAATGAATCGAATATTCAAAACCAATCTAACGTATTACAAACATCAATGGTTTCTCCAAGAAAAAGTAGTCGATTCTTAGTAACAAATGAATCGAAAATTGAGAATCAATCCGGCGTTATTGAAGGAGAAATACTCGAAAGTGAAAATTCTATGAATTCATCAAGAAAGAGTAAACGATTCCAAACAGAAAATGAATCAAAAGTTGAAAATGATTCTAATGTAATCGATGAAAAAACAACCGAAAATGACACATCTATAATTTCACCAAGAAAGAGTAGACGATTTCAAACAGAAAATGATTCGAACATTGAAAATCAATCTTATGTTATCGACAATAATTCTATGGAAAAAAATTCAAATGAAGACGCATCATTGGTTTCACATAGATTGAGTATACCAGTCGAATCACAAAATGAATCGAATATTCAAAACCAATCTAACGTATTACAAACATCAATGGTTTCTCCAAGAAAAAGTAGTCGATTCTTAATAACAAATCAATCGAAAATTGAGAATCAATCCGGCGTTATTGAAGGAGAAATACTCGAAAGTGAAAATTCTATGAATTCATCAAGAAAGAGTAAACGATTCCAAACAGAAAATGAATCAAAAGTTGAAAATGATTCTAATGTAATCGATGAAAAAACAACCGAAAATGACACATCCATAATTTCACCAAGAAAGAGTAGACGATTTCAAACAGAAAATGATTCGAACATTGAAAATCAATCTTATGTTATCGACAATAATTCTATGGAAGAAAATTCAAATGAAGGCGCATTATTGGTTTCACATAGATTGAGTATACCCGTTCAATCAGAAAAAGAATCTTTTGTTAGAAAAAGTCAGCGATCCCAATCAGAAGATGATTCAAAATCTGAAATTGCATCTATTACTCCAGAAATAATTTCAGAAAACAAATCGATCGTAAGAGATCGAAAAAGGAAGCCATTAAAATCACAAGATGAATCAAAACATAATATTTCAGAAAATAAGGAAATACTAACAGAATCACGAAGAAGTAATCGGTTTCAATCAGTAAATAAGTTAACAATCGAAAATCAACATGTTACAATTAAAAACAATGGTGAACAAGAAATGTCAGAAATCAAGTCAACTTTAACACCGTTAGGGAAAAGAAAACGGTTACAAGAAGACCATTTAGAAAAACATTCATCTACTGTATCAACACGATCTCGTCGAAGTAAACGTTTCAATTCTATGATTGAATATGGATCTCAAGAAACTCCGACCAGCCAATATAAACGAATAAATGCAACTATACAAAATAAATTAAATACCATCGAAAATAAATTCGAAGATAACAGTACACCAAATACACCAAAAGCAAATGTATCAGAAATTTCAACACGACACAATTCAAAGTTAAGAAATGTATCGAGAATGCGTGTAAATACGCCTTTAAATACTAGTAAAAGAGTAACACGACGAAGTTCAACTGAAACAATTCAATCAAACATTGAAGACATTAAAAATGTTAGTACACCAAGAGTATTACGTTCAAAATTACATAATTCAGTAGGTGTATTGAATAAATCAAAGAAAAAACCTTTGATTGAACAACAAAATGAATCACCATCATGCTCGAGCTTAATACCAATATCCGATGATGAGAAATCTTATTCGATTATTTCAAATACATCAGATATTGTTACAACTCCGAAATCAAGTTTTGCCGTAAGCCTAGCCCCAGAAACACCCTTTTTACGAAATATTCCAAAAACTTTTACATCAACGCCAAAATTAA
The DNA here is from genome assembly GCA_020423425.1 of Chrysopa pallens. Taxonomy (NCBI): domain Eukaryota; kingdom Metazoa; phylum Arthropoda; class Insecta; order Neuroptera; family Chrysopidae; genus Chrysopa; species Chrysopa pallens. The sequence continues at coordinate 120,600,855 of CM035591.1, forward strand.
TAGTAGATACTAACACACAAAAAGCACTGAATGTTGAAGCTTCAATTATTGAAGAGGAAATTAATGAAGAGGATATATCATCGGATAGAGAAACGCCCAAAACACATGTTAAAATTGAGATACTAGAGTTAAAACATCAACATTCTACCGCGAAAAAACTAAGAAAATCTATTCAATTAAGTAACAATACATCAATTGTTACACAAATGGTAAAACAATTATTTAAAAATGATGTTGAAGATGAGGTCGTCCCATGTGTTGATGATGATGACGATGCCCAAGAAAATTCAAGAAAATCACGACGGCGTTCAAAGCCTACTAATAGTAATGTGACATTAAATGATATGAGTAACATAAGTAATTTAAAAATATTACGTAATACATCGACCAAATTACGACCATCAGAACTGTATGATGTTGATGATTCGGATAAAGAAACATCGAAAAATAATAATAAAAAATCAGAACGTATTTCTCAAAAGTCACCGAAAAATGATTTGACTGATATGAAGGGTGTAAAACAATTATTTTCAACACCGAAAGTGCAAAAATTGCCGAAAAATGACTTAACAAACGTGGAAGGTGTTAAGAAGTTATTGGGCACTCCAAAAATTCAAAATTCTCCGAAAAATGATTTAACAAACGTGAAAGGTGTACGAAAGTTGATGTCAACGCCAAAGATTCAAAAATTACCAGAAAATGACCTAACAAACGTGAAAGGAGTTAAAAAATTATTAGGAACACCTAAAATTCAAATTTCACCGAAAAATGATTTAACAAACGTGAAAGGGATTAAAAAATTATTAAGAACACCTAAAATGCAAAATTCTCCAAAAAATGATTTAACTAACGTGAAAGGTGTTAAAAAATTATTAGGAACGCCTAAAATGCAAAATTCTCCAAAAAATGATTTAACTAACGTGAAAGGAGTTAAAAAATTATTAGGAACACCTAAAAATCAAAATTCACCAAAAAATGATTTAACAAACGTAAAAGGCGTTAGAAGATTATTATCTACACCAAAGGTGCAAAATTTACCAAGAAATGATTTATCAAATATTGTTGGCGTGAAAGAATTGATGTCAACTCCAATAATAGAAATAAACAAAACTAGTAAATACGTGGTTATTGATGACGATGAAGAAGCAAGAAGAAAAAGGTCCCTTAACTCTTCAATTTCAAATATTTTGCAAGAAAATAAGACTCCAAATAAATCTAGCAGTAGCTTTTTAGAGAATAATACACTTAAAAAAAGTTTACGGAAATCTAGCTCAAATAAACTGGAAAAGATTGATATTGAAAGCAAAGTTAAAGTAAAGTTGTCACCACAAATTCAAGAAATGTTAAATGATTCAGATAGAAAATTGTGTGACGAAAAAGTTGACAAAATATCTCATAGTACACCGATAGAACGTGCAACACGTGGACGTAATACTAAAAAAATTGAAAAGATATTAAGTACACCATTGAACAATTCACCCCAAGCAAAATCTACACGTGGTAGAACTACGAGAAGAAATCAAAACACAAGTCCAAATAAAGATAGACTTGAATTGCAAAATAATTTCTTAAAGGTACAAAATATGAAATCCTATTTGAGTCCTATCCATGTCATGATTGATGATGTATGTCGAAAAGCTGTAGATGATAAAATGGATAAACAAGTAGGTGATACAATGGAAGACATGAAAATAAAAAAATCAATGAAGAGAAATTTAGAAATTGAAAAAAATATCAAAGAGGAACCGTCATTAAGCCCATTGGTTAAACGATTAAGAAGAGATCGTGCTAACAGTGCTCAATCAAATAAAAATACTCCAATTAAAAAAGAAGAAACACTCCGTACACGAGGTAAAAGGACAATTGAAATGGATAATAAGAAAATTGACAAAGGCGAGACTGATGATGAAAATACAGAAGAAAAACATGAAAAATCTCGTAAAGAAAAGCGATTGGCTAAAGATGAAATACTTGAAGTTAGTGACACAGAAGATGAAACGATTTCACAAAAACCCGAAAGAGGTGGGAAGTTTGCTAAAAAAGAAAGTGATAAAATAAATATATCGCATAAAACTAAAGATGATATTAAAAGTTCAAACCCGAATACTAGCGGCGTTAATAAATATCTTAATAATAAAACGAAAGAAAAAAATATTGAAGATGTAGAAACACTTGTTGAAAAACCAAGCCCAAAACGAATTGTTAAGACAATGAAAGTTGCTAAAAAAGAATTTAATCAAAAAAGAGATAGAAGTCCAATCAACAAAAAAGATATTGAAGAGTGCGATGCTGAAGATTCTGACGTAGAAATAGTGGAAATTAATAACAAACAAACAAAAAATTATCCACACAATAGTGAATGTGAAGAAGCATCGAGTTCAAAACGATCTACTAGAGGAAGAAAAGTTGTTAAAATATATGACACAAAAGTTGATGAAGATAAACAGAAAAAAGACAAAACTGAACAATTAGGAAAATCTCGGCAAAACACAAGAGATATTGAAACATCTACTCTTGAAGAGAAAGAAAAAATTGCAGAAATTGATAAAAAACAAACAAAAGGTAAACGAATAATTAAAAAAGACCTTGATAATAAAACTGAAGAAATCGATAGTGATGAGCTAACACATGTTGAAACATCAAACTCAAAACGAACTACTAGAAGAATGAAAACTGTTAAAAAATATAATGAAAAAGTTGATGAAGATGAACAGGATAAAAAAGAAAGTAACCAAAGGCGAGGTAGAGGTCGATTGGTTAAAAAAGGTATTGAAGAAACTACTGTTGAAGATTCTGATATGGAAGGTGCAAAAACTGATAAAAAACAAATAAAAAATAAACGAATATTTAAAAAAAATCTTAATAAAAGTAAAGAAAGTGATAGCGAAGATGAAGAGGCGTCTGTTGAAAAACCAAGTCAAAAACAAACTACTAGAAGAAAAGCTGTTAAAAATGATAACGTAAAAGTTGATGAAGAAGAGAATAAAAAAGAAATTGACCAAAGGCGACGTAAAGGGGATGATCAGCAGATAAAAAAGTTTATTAAACAATCAGATGTTGAAGATTCTGACATAGAAGTTGTAGAATCTGATAAAAAACAAACCAAAGGCAAGAAAATAGTTAAAAAAGATCTTGATAAAATTAAAAAAAGTGATAGCGAAGATAAAGAAGCGCCTCTTAAAAAACCAAGCCCAAAACGAACTACTAGAGGAATAAAAGCTGTCAAAAATGATAACGTAAAAGTTGATGAGGAAGATAATAAAAAGGAAATTGTTCAAAGGCGAGGTAAGGGAGATGATCGGCAAATAAAAAAATTTATTAAAGAATCGGATGTTGAAGATTCTGACATAGAAGTTATAGAATCTGATAAAAAACAAACCAAAGGCAAGCGTATAGTTAAAAAAGATCTTGATAAAAATAAAGAAAGTGATAGCGAAGATGAAGAAGCACCTCTTAAAAAACCAAGCCCAAAACGAACTACTAGAGGAATAAAAGCTGTCAAAAATGATAACGTAAAAGTTGTTGGAGAAAAAGAAAATATAAAAGAAATTGTCCAAAGGCGCGATAAAGGAGGTGGTCGGCAGATAAAAAAGTTTATTAAAGAATCTGATGTTGAAGATTCTGATTTAGAAATCGTAGAATCTGATAAAAAACAAACCAAAGGCAAGCGAGTAGTTAAAAAAGATCTTGATAAAATTAAAGAAAGTGATACCGAAGATGAAGAAGCACCTCTTAAAAATCCAAGCCCAAAACGAAGTACTAGAGGAAGACAAGGTGTTAAAAAAGGTCAAAATGAACATTATATAGAAGATATTAATCAAAAGCGGAGTAGAAATCATCAGGTGAAAATTGTTATTGAAAAATCTGCGAATGAGGAATATTCTGACAAGAAAGATTATGAAAATGACCAGAAACAAACTAGAAGTCAATCAACTAAAGGTGTCGAAGATACTGATAAGGAATACATTGAAATTGACCAAAAACAAACAAAAGGTCAATCAACTAAAAAACATGTCGAAGATACAGTTCAAAAGGATGCTAAAACTAACCAAAAACGCACCAGAAGCCGATTAAATAAAAAAGATGTCGATGATACTGATATGGAAGATCTTGAAACTGAACAAAAACGAACCAGAATTCAATCAAGTAAAAAAGATCATGATGATACTGACAAGGAAGATATTGAAACTGACCAAAAACGAACCAGAGGCCGACCAAGTAAAAAAGATGACAAGGAATATGTCGAAATTGATCAAAAAAGAACCAGAGGTGTGCGGCAAGTTAAAAAGATTGTTGAAAAATCTGTTATTGAAGATACCGATAAAGAAGATGAAGAAACTAATCAAAAAAGAACAAGAAGTCGACAAAAAATAAAAGATTTTGAAAATTCGTATAAAGAAGATGGTAAAGGAGACAAAGAAACAAACCAAAATTCAAAATCTGCAACAGAATCAAAAAAAGCTGTTGAAACTCCCGATAAAACAAATAAAAAACGGACAAGAGAGGGAATTAACAAAAAAGATGCTGATAAAAATGTCGAAGAAAATGGAGAATCAAATCAAAAGCGTAAACGTGAAAACAAAACAGATGTTACAACAAAAAAACAAGTAAAATTTGTTAAAATTTCTAACGATGAAAGTTTACCACCAACTAAAAAACCTTCAAGAAGTACATCGAAAAAAGATGAAGTAAATGAACCTAAAACTACTAGAAGACGAGTGAAATAAATTGTTTAGAGCTTTTTTGTTTTTTAAGACACTTTATTGAAGTACTCTAATTTTATACGTATATATTAAAAATAATTTAATAATTAGTTAATAAGTATCAAAAGTAATTTAATTTAAAATGATTATACATAATAATATTATTTGATGGTATAATCAGACAATGTGGTTCGAAAATACAACTTGCCTGTTTTGAATCATGCTTTATTTTCTTTAATTCAGTACAAAATCATTTAAGCTAGGATAAGTTATTGTATAAAATATAAAGAATTATTCTATAATTTTTTTTTCAGTTTGATTTGAAATAAGTGAATTTTTATGAGTGCTAATTCAACACAAAATTTAAGTCAAAGTATTCTATTTTCCTGGTAAAATGTTTAAAAGTAGTAATAAGTTCTGTATATGGTAAATACAGATCAGTGTAGAATTCTACTTGGTTGATATAATTCTCAGATGTGTAATGTATTTTTTACGATACTTGTTAGTTTTAATTCTTAAATTTTGCATTTAATTACCATCGTCATAAGAAAAAAAAAATTTTGTAGGTCAATACCCTTTTATCACAGCAATGATAAAAATTCACTTGAATATTCTATAATTTAGTTAAATTTTTCTAAAAACTTAAGATTGATCTAAATAAAAAATGTATATTGCGTATTAGTAAGATTTATATATAAGCTTTATAGTTGCGTTTCAAAACATAAAACGTTGTGCTATTTATAATACGTTATCAACATACATTATTAACATTGCAAATATACAATATTGATGACGTATATTGATCGCATTACAACGTTATGAGTTTTGAATATATTTGGCTATATTTCATACATTTAATATTAAATTTAAAAAAGATATATCAAAATTATTTTGTTTGATCTCTTTCGAAAATGCTAAATTTTTAAAGCGGATTTAAAAAGAAGGTTAACATGGGATCTCAAATATATTAAAACATAATTTTATTTTTAGCATTTGTTTAACAAATGTATTAAAACGATATTTTTGGAGGCAAAGGAAAGAAAAATTTTACGTATATTTTGTAAATATTGTTCAAAATTTAAATTGATTATAGTTTTTGGTTAATATTTTAAATTGTAAATTATAGATTAATTTTTAGAAGCAAACTAAATTTTTTAGTACGATGAAAAAATACTTTTAAACTGTGTATTACAAACAAATTTATGTAAAACGTTTTGTTAGGTCAAATAGTTTGTCTATTATCGCCCTATAAAAGAATATTTTTATGCGACGCTTATTTTAAAATATTCCTATAACCCTACTAAGAACATTAAACAAACGGTAAGTACAAAAAAGAAATTTAATTTGCTTCTAAAAAAGTAATTTAATCTAGTTACTTCAAATTTTATCTTACTGAACTAAAACGAAAATTTATTTCATTATAACTTTAAAAACATTTTAAATTTGAAATAAAAATTAAATTTTATAGTTATGTCAACCCAGTATCTATGTTTTTTCTAAAAATAAATATGATTTTGATTTAAACCAATTTTGTTCTTATTATTTACAGATAATTTTTAAATAGTGATAAGTTCCCAATTTTTAGTGCAGAAAGTAAGATTATATATAATTCAAAAAGAATAGTTTATTTTTATGATTGAGTATTTTTAAATACTATTGATAAGAATTGTTATTAAGTTTGAAATAAATTTCAAATAAATCTGTTAAGAATGATTGAAAAAAATAAATGGAAAATACTTCTACCATTAATGCGGCATCAATTTTTAATAGATAAGTACTTTTTTAAATGATAATATATTCATTACTACATTTACAAGTTATCTCGATGTTATGGTTTGTTATTAAATCGGTTAAATAACCGATTAAACTGCCAATTATCTTGAAATTACTGAATTACCGTGGAATGATGGCGTATCGTGGGGGCCATATGTTCAATCATACAACACTATGAATATTGTGTTTTGTACGATACGTATGTGACGAATGCTAGCTAGCACTGCGTATATGTAATAATTTGTGTCTTATGTACAATTCGTGTGCCACTTGCACGAAGTTTACCGATGTACCTTCGAACTTGTCGACCAACGGAATCGCGTTTAGATTCGACGCTTTGGATGGTGGTGCTTTTTGACCTTATATTTTTGACTTATTTTGATTATAAAAGTCAGGTGCAACTACAGTGTCGAAGGCAGAGCAAAACTTCTAATAAATACAAACAAATATACAATAAATGTTTTTTTTTACTATAAACATAAATTCATAAGACCGTGGAAGGGACTTTTTAATAGATTGATGCGCTACGAGTAGATAAATTTTCTAATAAAACATTCACATTCTAGAAAATATAATTATTTGTTCAATTGTTTACATGTTTTTACACAAAATGTCAAACAAAAATTATTGAATAATAAAAAATAATGACATTTAATATATAATAGTTATGGGTTGAAAATTGTAAGAATTATCGAAGATATTGCATTATCAATTATTTTCAATTGCAAATATAAATAATTATTCATTTAAATTTGTCAATAACAATTTAATGCAAGGTGTCCATAACCTAATGGCAAAATTACATTACAACCAATAGATTAAATATACTGAACCAGTGTAGATAGTAAAAGACAGTGCTTGCAAATTTTTACATGCGAAAATGTAAGAAAATTAATAATTCGATAGTTTGTAAATGTGACATGCGCATATAAATAGTAAACAAAATTTTTTATCGTACTCTTTATAAAGAAACGGTGTTCATCGTTAAAATGACATCATATTTAGTGACTATTTAGAAAAAATTTAGCTCTTGTTTATTCATATTATACAATGTAAGGTTAAATTATTATCTATCTGACCACACTTGTCGGTTTTTAACGTAAAGGTCATTGTATCGATTTTATATTTATAATTATATCATGTATTATTAATTTAAAAGTCGTTCATTACGTTGTGTTTTATAATTTTAAAACGAAGAATTACTACAACCATGGATAACAATATTAATGAAAATGGTATAAGAAATTCACAACAAATTGTTTTGATCGCATGTGGATCGTTTAATCCACCAACATTTATGCATCTTCGAATGTTTGGTAAGTATTATAATGGGTTTTAATGCGGATAAAAGTGGACATTTTTGGTTAAATTTAGATAGTATAGAGCTTTCAAGTAATGTAAGCTGTTGTTGAGTCTTTATACGATAAAAATACATTTTAAGACTCTCGTTCTCTTGTTGACTTTATTAAATAATTAATCTTTCCTGTTTTTTTGCATATAATCTTTTATTTAATATTAGAAATAGCACGAGATTACCTTCAACGTAAAGGCGAAATGGTTATCGGTGGAATTATATCCCCGGTGCATGATGCATACGGTAAAAAAGATCTGGAGCATTCCACACATCGAATAACGATGTTAAAAGAAGCATTAAAAGATTCAGATTGGATCAAGGTATCGACTTGGGAATCACAACAAGAGGGTTGGTCAAAAACTCGGGTTGTAGTACAGTATCATCAGGTAAGATTTAATCTGAATCGATATTAAACAGATCTAGATTTTTGTCTAAATGTTTAAAAGATTGTTTATTTAACTCGGATAACGGATATATATATACGGATTTATGATTATTTTCGTTTAGTTGAGGTTCGCTGAACAAGGTAACCATTGTATTGCTAACACACAACTTAAACTTCTAAGTTACTATTGTTTTTAAAAAAAGAACATTTTTTTGTCTGTACCATAACGTGTTATCTCGCATGGTACAGATCTACGATAAATTATCCAATTTTACTTGTTCAAGACAGAAATAAGTTATTAGTTAAAGTACACGCTTATACACACATAAAAACTCAATTATTATATTTCTTAGCATTAGAAACGTTAAAATATTTAATAAACCATTTTCATTACATATATCCGGCCTATTGTGGAGTATAAAAACACAAAAAGATACGATCGAGATATTGAAATAACTAAATATTTTAATAGATTTTAGTACACACAGGATATTTAAACGATTGGCTATGTTAGTTATTGTTTTTCCTGATATATTTTAGCACATTCTATGAATATATAGTCGATAAATCATTCGGAGTATTTTCAACACTTCCATAATATAATATTTTTTTTTTTAGAATCATTTGAATGCAATTTTAAATGATTGTTCAATAACTCCAAGTAATTCTGTGTTATCTTGGGTACCAGATACATTATTAAATCAAAATCAAAATAACAAACGCAAAATACAAGTGAAATTATTATGTGGAGCTGATTTACTTGAATCTTTTGCGGTTCCTAATTTATGGGCACCTGAAGATGTAAATAATATTATAAAAAATTTATTATTAGAAAAATTTTTAGAATTATAATTTAGTTATATGTATATATATAATTTTTTTTAGATGGAATGTCTAGTCGGTGAACATGGTTTAGTTGTAATATCAAGAAATGGTTCAAATTCGGAAAAATTTATTTACGAATCCGATTTATTATATCATTATATGGTAAATAATATTGTAGTGACACCAAATTATTGAAAGTTTTTTAATTAAATAAAATTAATTTTTTTGGGCTATTAGATTGCTAAATCGCATTGCAGATATTTTTATTTTGGTACGAGTAATATCTAAAATTCCATATATAGGAGGTTCAAAAATATATATCATAAACGATTTTCTATAATCAAAACTTTTTACTTACTATTTCTTTTAATTTCCGAAAATTATGTTTTCCGAAAAAAAAAAGAATATATATATATATATATATATATATATATATATATATATATATATATATATATATATATATATATATATATATATATATATATATATATATATATATATATATATATATATATATATATATATATATATATATATATATATATATATATATATATATATATATATACCGCGGACTGACGTACCGTAATTACAGACCTTGGCAAATCAATAAAGCAACAACAGTCATAGTCAGTATTTGGATGGGTGACCACCTACCAGTACTGTTTACTATTGTTGTATAAAAATAATAATCCCCTTTGGTTAATGGGTTAATGAAAGTAGTTAAAGCCAGAAAAAAAAGAAAATATATATATATATATATATATATATATAAATTATTGAAAGTTTTTTAATTAAATAAAATTAATTTTTTTGGGCTATTAGATTCTAAATCGCATTGCAGATATTTTTATTTTGGTACGAGTAATATCAAAAATTCCATATATATATATATATATATATATATATATATATATATATATATATATATATATATATATATATATATATATATATATATATATATATATATATATATATATATATATATATATATATATATATATATATATATATATATATATATTCTTTTTTTTTTTCTGGCTTTAACTACTTTCATTAACCCATTAACCAAAGGGGATTATTATTTTTATACAACAATAGTAAACAGTACTGGTAGGTGGTCATCCATCCAAATACTGACTATGACTGTTGTTGCTTTATTGATTTGTCAAGGTCTGTAATTACGTTACGTCAGTCCGCGGTCTCCATATATATTATAAACAAAAAATGTGGAAATGATTCTGAAAAAGCTCAAAAATCAAGGGACTGTCAAAAATAATATTAAATGGATAGTGGTAGTTAATATGATGCTTTGTATTTACTTTCGCGAAAAAACATTTCTAAATTTTAATTTTAGAAATTTTATTTGCGAAAAACTATTTAACATTCCGTTTTCAGATCAAGTTTATGCATTCCAAATTTTATAACATTTGGTTAATTTAATCTTTAACATGCTATATGATAAGTTTTGTCTGTAAATAAAATTTCTAAAATTAAAATTTAATTTTATATTTAGAAATTTTTTTTTTCGAAAAATTCTTCGACACGTTCTACGTTTTCATGTCAATATTGTGCATACCAATAAATATTCATAACATTGGAATAATTAATTTTTGAGTTATTTGTGTGCAAAAAAATACAATGTACATTAGAGATTGTGTTTATTATAGAGGTCTCATTTTGTGTTTTAATTCCTCTTAAATGCTGTCGCTACAGTTCATGAACGAACTTTATTTAATGCGTTAATAACCTTACATTGCTTCCTTCATTTTTTTGATTTTTAATTATGAGCATTCCAAATAATTTATTTTTTTTTTAATTCTTGCTTCTTTTCGTTGTATTTTATAAGACTTTAATTTGTATTAGGCTATACAAATTAAGAAAGTAAACTTTTAACTGACTTTTTCGACATACTTTGTAAGTAAGTCTAAAAAATTTTTATGTTTTTAGAATAATATTGAACTGGTTACGGAATGGATAACAAATGAATTAAGTTCAACAAAAATTCGGCGGGCATTACGGCGATCTGAATCTGTTAAATATCTAATACCGGATGCAGTAATTGATTATATTTATAAACATAATCTTTATGGAAGTGGTGTACAAAATATAAAGTAAGTTTCATTAAAATGTATCCCAACAAATTTATACATTTTTTAGCAATCAGTTTTAGTCTCGATTTTTGTTTGATTTTAATTAAGAAAAGTAAACCTTTCGAGCAAACCGATTATCTTTAGGTCTGTCAGTTAAAATGATTAGAACTAAAATTTCCAAAGAATAATTTGCTTGAGACGTATTTTAGACGTAAAAGTATAATAAAATTCTATATATTTAGGGTATATATTTAACTCTAAACATTAATCCAAAATTTTATTTTCCTTCTGCTGCATTATTGGATACAAATCAGTAAGTATTTATGTCCATCGAATATTAACGAAGGCAATAAGATGTTTTTAACACCATCTCCATCTGATATATCCATGACACCCAGTCCTTTAGATAATAATATATTTATAACAATCAATAATGCGAACGATTTAAATAATTATCGTAAAATGTCTATTGACACAGTTGATTCGGCCAATAATAAAATTAATTTAAATAAAACTGCATCGATTCCGCATCCGGGTCAAGCTGTAAAAATAATAACTGAAATGACCGGTGAACATAAAATAATTGAAAAGGTAGGTGGCGATTCATCAAATTCAACAAAATATTTTGTTGAAACTCCAAATTCTCGCAATCATGATAAAACTCTTAGTGTTAAGTCATCAAAAAGTTGCCAAAATTTTAATAATACGCGCTCAACAACGTCACGACAACGAATTAAATCGTGTAAATCAAATGCAGAAATTAGCGAATTAAATAAACAAAATAGCGACGAGCCTTCAATTAAATTTATTTTTACTAAAGAAGGCATTCAAGTTATTAGTGACATTGAAACTGTTGTATAAATATTTTTTTCGCTTATATTTCGAGTCTTCCAAATCAATTTTCTTCTATACAAAATTATAAAGTTTATTACGGATTAATTAATTTTTAAATCCTAGGAAATATGAGATGCGTTTAGCATCAATCATATGTGTTTCTCTCTGCCTTGTGTATTTCAAATTATAGGAGAAAACAAAAGCAATATTCATTTAAAAGTTTTGATACATTTAAATAAAAAAAGTGGTCTAATGTTTTAAGTTTATCAGACTTAAATATTTTTTATTGTCTCATAGTAAATATTTTCAATAATTAATTTGTCCGTGATAAATTTTGAAAATAAGAAAAAAATTTTTTTATACTGTAAAAAAAATTTTGTTTCCAAATAAAATTATATAAATGTACACATAGTATGTTAATTTTATGAAAATAAAATTTGAATGTACGGGTAGTAAAAATTTAAATCATTACATTTATAAATATTTGCCTCCAAATATGCACTTAATCATGGGTAGGTTTATACATCCATACCCAAAAGTGGAGAAATTTATATATGCCATCTTAATTGATAAAATCATCACACGTATCATTATACAAAGTATTAATAATAGTATTTATTATTAATTATTTCATATTAACCATTTTTTTTGATTATTTAATAATTTTGTAAACGAATTTTTCAATATTATGAAAGTTGATTCAGATTCTTTATGGCCAAATGAGTTGTAAATCTCTATAATAAAATATTCAGTTTTGATTCTAGTATTGCTCCGTCAAATGACTATATATACCGCCGTGATTAATACATGTAATCCATCCGTTTAGTGATAAATAATTGCGTCACCATAAACTTCATATTTCGAGTATTTCTATCAAGGAAAATTCACGTAATGTTAAAATAATGTACTACACTATATATAGAAAATTCTTTTTATCAATAGATTCCGTTGTAGTCAATGCAGTACAAATGCAGAATTTAAATATAAACGATGTAATAAACAATATAATTAGATAAATAGAACAATATGATTTATCGATCAAATTTTTTTAGTTTTACTTCTTACATACACTTGGTCCTTATCTAAAAAAAATTATCTTTATTTTAATTTGTTTTTTTAGTCCATAAAAGTTAATAAATTGTATATGCTGTAGGAATACTTTCTACTACCCGTTGTTTCTATGTTGACTTTTTCATTGGAAATTTTGTTTTCAATGCACTGATAGTTTCGCACTGTTAAATATTTTGTTTTTTGACAGACTGTCCGAAATGAAAACAATTGAATTTGAAATATAAAAGTCATTTAAATTGTTCTTGTTAAAGTGTTATTTACTTTATTATTAAGATTGGACATTTATATGGGAAAAACAAATTTACTTCAAACGCACAGAAACGACGAGTTTTTACACGATTACGTTATAGGTCAAATTGGTACAACTAGACACATTAAATATAATCGATGTAATTAACAATTTAAATGGAATAATTTAATTTAACAAATTAATAAATTTGTTAAATTAATTTTTAACAAATTAATAAATTTGTTAAATTAATAATTTTATATTAATAAATAAATAATCAAATTAATAAATAATGATTTTTATATTGTGTATAAGAGTGCATTTGTATACAGATGTGTATTTTTATTTTTACATTTTATTTTACATGATCATTTTTTTATCACTTCTTGTTTACAACATTACATTGATACCTCACCGCTGCGGAGGCGCAGAGTTGTATTTATGTGCCAAATTTAAGAACTTGCTATTCTTGATTTTTTTGGTACATTAAAGTAAACAAATTAATTATCCCGTGAACAATTCTTCTGATTTACGGTTCTTGAAAGAAACATTCGACATAGGAAGTTTTACTTTTGGTTAATAAATGATCATAGTCCCGGTGCCCATAAGTTAATCATACATTTTATAAATATATTTTCAAAAATTTGTATATGACTTAATTAATGATTAGTGTAATCAATTTTCTTTACAAAAATTCAGAAAAGTGGGTCGTTTTATTTTTCCCGTGAAATTTTCGATTGCTCTCACAGATTTGAAATTACGGGCATATATTTTTTTTTTATTGTTATATGAAGATCATTAAAAAATAAATGCTAACACCATTTTTCCAACATGTGAAAAAACAGAATGTCCTTCGTCCATTTGGCTTTATTATGTGGCGGATAAAATGGTTTTTAAATTTGTTATTGAATGATTTTCCTTTTCCCATACAATAACAAAAAAATGAATGACTGTCAATATGGAGCTGTGGGCACAATCGAATATTTTATCAGTTCCAAAAAGGAAAACGGCCCACTTTTCAGAATTTTTTAAAGAGGGAAAGTTGTTAAACTAATTATGACTAGCCCTGCCATATACAAATTTTTAGAAGTATATTTATAAATGATATGAAACGCTTATAGATCCCCAATCTATTAGCTTACCTTTAAATTTTCGTATTGAAAAAGATTATATACATCATTCTATTTACAATAAAGTTATACAGTAAAATCGTAGAAATAACATGTTTTTATATTGCATGCATACTTATAAATCCATTTATCATTTCAATTCTTGAAATCATCTTAGTTGTTATCTTTCAAAGTTTCCCCTAGAGCTTTAAAAAATTTTCTCAGTGTTAAATTTATTATCAATTTATTTTATTTTTTTATTATTTTGTTCTATGCATGTTTTGTTACAGGGAACTCTAACGCGCCCTGCATGCCTTCTGTAGCTGATTTTATCCTGTTCCTAGGCAAATGTTCGCGTCCAATGGGTCTATCCACAGAAAAAGATGTCCATAATACTGATATAAATAGTAATTGTATACAAATACGTCCAACTTAAATATCATTTTTTTCAAATATAAATGGACTGTCTGGACTTGGATAAAAACAAATTGCGCTTATCAAATTTTCTTGCAATGTTAAATTGAGTTCATTTATTTGAAAAAATGCTATCGAACATTTGGCTATAATATAATATTTGCAGATAATTTGGAGTATTAGAGAGCTGTTTTAGGTAATTTTTGATATTAAATGTTATTTAAAAGTTTTTTTTTTTTTTTAAATTGATTTTGAAATGTTTTTTTGGGATTTTAATAAATTAAATTTGTTATGTTTTTGTAAAATATTTAGTGTAGTTTAAATTATTTATTTATATTTATTTACGGCGTATGTTTATACTGTATAAAAAGTTTTCTCAAATCAAGAAAGTATGTTATGGTTTGACAAATATGACAAACTTTCGTCTTCATTCATTTATTTTACATAAATCAAAGTTACAAAATAATTGCACAAATATACTTGGTTCATATATCAGTGTATATTAATTTATCTTATCTATATTAGCTGAAAGTACATTAAACTAGTATGAATGTTAGATATTTCGAATAACGAAAAGTTCGTCTATGACAATGCATTTAATTGTTTAAGTTCATGAATCAAGAAACTTTTTCTACAGTAAATAATACGTCATTTTGTTACAAGTTTGGTATACTATAAATTATTCATATCAAATAAGATCATTTTTTAGGGTTCTATACCAAAAGGTTAAAACTGGACCATTTACTAAGGCTCCGCTGTTTGTTACCAGGCTGTTTCTCATGAACTGTGATAGTTGAAATTTTCATAGATGTATTTCTGATGCCACTATCACAACAAATACTAAAAAATAGAATAAATTAATTAGGATTTCGTAAAAAAAAAATTATTATTAGTTTTTTTAAAATATTTAAGTGGGGCTCCCACACAACATACATGATTTTTTAACCGTTTTAATAGATAATGGTACGGGACCCTTCGTGTGCGAGTCTGACTCGCACTTGGCCGTTTTTTAAAAATCATTTTATCTAAAAAATAATATGACAAATCTAGTCGAAATATCTGCTAAAATAAGAGCTTAAATTAAAATTCAGACAATGTCTATTGGTAACTTTGATACAATAATATTATATTCAATAGGAAATGGCCTCTGTGCTAAATAAATTTAAATAAAGTAGGCTTTTGCAGTGTTTTTTAAACTTTCAGAAAATGCAATGAACTAGGAGATGATACAAAGTTTTATTCGACGATTTTTTCATTTGCCCCGACGTTATTCTCCAAAATTTTGTTTTACATCAGTTTACATCAAAATATGGAACTTATAAAAAGTTTATGGTTTATCTTGTACAAAGTGATTAGAACATGCACAAGCATCTGAAATCGATAGAAATGTGGTCCTCAAGTGACTTGTAAAAATGAAAAATTTTTTAATCATTTAAACTCTTTCCAGGCATTATGCTTATTGGTTCCCTTTGTTTGTGTATTGAAGAAACAAATTTATAAGAGGTGAGAAAATCGTCGAATGAAACTCAATTTTCCAAAATCTTGTGAGTAATTTTTTGCAACTTAAGCTTAAAAAGTAACGCCAAATAATTGTTGTAATTTGATTAATTATTGCACATTCATATTGATTTAATTCGAATTTTTATTAAAATCATTCCAAAGATTGATAGTAGTCAGTAATTATTTTAAACATTCCTAACAGCTTACGTTGTCGATTCAAAGTTTTTAAATATTAGTGAACAAAATTGAAATAAGTACAATAGTGAACAACATTTTCCCTTTCACAATTTTCAAAAAGTTCCTTACTCCTTATCGATATTTTTATTTAAAATCTTTGGATTGTATTGCCTCTGTCCTGGAATACTCTCTTCGCTCGTAAGAGAGGCAAGAAAGACTTTTGGTCCTTAAAAAGCTCGCCCCTACAGAGCTGCATTCGCCATGAGAGTATTATGGCAACTTAACATCAAAAACTCGGTTAACTGGACTAAATTACATGAAATCTATAAAGGAACAATAGATTTAACAATCATGAATCATAATTTTATACCACATTTTATTGATCTGAAGAATGACAACTGTCATGTAGTATGTGAATAGGAAGATCCATATTTTTTATTTTAACCAAATACTAATTTCAATGTGCTTCAAGAGGCCTTTTTGCAAATTTAGTCGATTATAATTCGTAATTTATTATTTAAATTAAATTATTATCATTTATTAGCAACCCCGTAATTTTAATTGACAAGGTAAATTAAAATAATAAATTAAACGTGAAACTTTTTTAATCATTTTCAGTAACTTAACAGTGACAGTTAATAAAAATGTATAATTGGCCTCTGTAAAAGGTTCAGAGAATAACATATGACGGGTACAGAACTTGGGCTTGTTCTCGGCGATTTAATTTTTGGAAATTTTTCAGAATATAATACAATTTTTTAACTAAACTTGATTCAAAAACACAAAGGGTAACATCGTGTCTCGACTTGTGTCTGTAAACGTTAAATTGTATTTGTTGATCGTAAAAAATATTAAGCGCTTAAATGCTTTGTTACAGAAAATGGTTTCAAAAATTCGCGTTTTTTGATATACGTTACAATTTGATTGTCAGAGCTTTACTGTTAATGGAAGAATTATATTTCACGAAAATAAATTTCAAAGTTAATAATTTTTAAGTATAAGACTGGTAATTAAAAAACAAAACTGAATAGAGAAGTACTTAAAATGGCTTGAAATATCAAATGATTAGTCATGTTTTTAGAAACATATTTTAGTTTGTTGAAAGAATGTGTACGATTAAGAATGATAAAAAAATATATTTTTATATTATTGCTATGTGAATTATTTAATAAATCATATAAATTTTATGTTTACTATTGAATGTTTATTTATTATAAAGGTTTGCTGAAATTCCTAAATCTGAAATCTGTTAACTTTTCATCTTCTCATTTTAGATGTTGGTGAAAGTTTTTAATTTACTAAGAAAATTATAACGTTTGTATGCGTATCGAGAATTAATTCACGTCAACATATTAAAAACCATTTATCGTTTTTAAGAAAAAACTCGGGACATAAAAAATGAATCATATTGCTTACGCTGTTTTATTTTTGCTCTTATACATATCTATGAGATGGTTTTCATATTATTGGAAAAGCAGGACTAAACTGTAAAAGATAGAAAAAATACAAATAAAAAATGTTTGTTTAAAAATAAACAACATTTGTTTGAAACGTTTTTTCGTAATTTGTTTAGATTCGCCATAATGTCAGTTCAAATTTACCTAATATACACATAATTAATGTTATTATTATGTATGTGTTTATATCTGTATGAACTGGTCTTTTATGAATGCTAATGATTAAAAATAGTCCAAACATTGATACTCAGTGAAATGTATCTAATCAATTGACACTCTTAGTAGTTATCTTCACTTGTCTTTTTATACTCGACATACATAATACGTCAGAGTAGATTAATTTTAGTCTAAACTTTGTAACTAGGTAATATTGACAGCACAAAAAAATTTTTTGTTATAGGTATTCATATTAACACCTAATTAGTCCATTTCCGGTTGTCCGTCATCACGATAACTCAACAACAAAAACAGATAACGAGCTGAAATTTTGGTGGGCGTATTCTAAAGATAAAAAATGATTTTAAGTTGCAAAAGCTGTTAAATGAGCAAAATCGGTCCATTGGGTCCAATGGATCCGTGTCTCAACTTTTAAAGTATAAAAAATAGACGAAAAGTTTAGACACAAAAAATGGTTATGCTTGAAAATTTTTTTCGTAAAATGTTAGGATTTGCCACAAATAATTGTATAGACTGTGTATTTATAGTATTTTATGAATGCTAATTAAAAATATTCCAAACAATGATTCAATCATGTCGAGTATCTAAACAATTAACTGTTGTTATCTTCACTTGTTTAAGTTTAGATTTAAAAATATATATTTGTTATGTAGTATGTTGTAACGTATTCACATACTATGTGGCGTAAATTTTTTTAACAGTAAAAAGGTTTTATTTTCGAAAAAAAAGTTTTTTAAATCGTAGACATTTATTAAATTGTTAGTACAATAATAAATAACATTTTTTTTTACAAAATTTTTAATAAAACAAAAACTCAAATTATAAAAATTATCTCGTGAAAAAACTATAAATCCTGGAAAATAATTGGAAAACAAATAAATACCTATTATTAAATTAAATACTTAGTATGTTGAAACTATGAAAAGAAAATATGTTGCAACTTTAAATTCTATAAAATACTAGTGAATTTTGATAAGAATAGATATTAATATATGAAAAAAAATCTACAATTCTTAAGAAATCATAATTAAAAATTTTGTGGAGATGACATAAACCTATTCTAGTCGAAAGATAGTACTTTTAACAAAACAAAATTTTATATTGTCTTTTCATTAAAAATTATCTCGATTTTTTTTTTTTTTAACTAATGTCCAAAACAAACCAAAAATTAAATTTATTTGATGATATTATTTCATGTGGAGAAGTTAATTAGGAATAATCATTCGTACAGAGTGAGCAGAAAATAACTATAGGGGACTATAATTGATCATATTTATATTTGTTTCGAATGAAGGCAATTTGTATATTTGTTAACGTTTCTTCTAAAAAAGCAACGACAAATACCTGATTACAATTCGAGCACGCCAGATTTACGCGTCTTGTCACATCCGACCTAAATGATTTTCAAACAATAAACATTAAAATATTAATTTGAAAATAGTATTTTAAATATTTTTAATGTAAGTTAAAACTATGACGGCTTAAAAACCAATATGCACTCGTTTTTGTAAATGGAAGAACTGATGTCCACTAAAAGTATGCAATAATATAATTAAATTTATTTAATAGGACTTTCCTTAATGCCAATAGGTGAAAGAGAAATAGATAACCAGGAACATTTATATACTTAATGGATGTATTTGAATGTGTTAGGTTTTCGCAAAAATGTTCCGAATAAAACTTATTAATATTTGTATGGCGAAATTTTGAAAATATAAATTTTTGCTGTATAATACCGTTTTCAAGTATTAAAATAATTTTGGAATGTGTGTTATCACTTAATTAGTCCATCTTCGTATGCCTGTCTATCCGCCCGGCATCAAGATAATAACGAAAAGAGATAACAAGTTGAAATTTTGGCAACGTATTTTACATCTAAAAAGTGAGTTTAATTTCGTGATTGAGCACAATCAGTCCACTGGGTCGTTCGAATCCATGATCTTTTAAATCATAAAAGATAGAAGAAACGTCGTCCAAAATCCCCTAATTTGTTATAGGTGGCCATAGAAATTTTCAACGCGATATTATAAATGATTTGAAACCGTTACAAATTAACTTTCTCCATATCTTCGTAAAACGTAATAACTAATTTAAACGATGAAATGTTAAGTAAATTTTCTTTTATTTTGATGACTACAATATTTACAGTTTTCGAAAATTATGGAAAACCATTCGTTTAATAATTATTCCTTCATTTGTCATATTTGATGTTCTGTTATGCCAATTTTGGTTTATAAGTATAATACAATAAGTGAGCCCAATACTTCTAGAAAATATTGTAAGATAAAACATATTATGATTGATGAATGATATAAGAAAACCACTCCATTTTCACTCTCATATTAATGAAACATGCTAAATTTCAGGAAAACGCATTATTTTAAGCTTTGGTCTTTTTCTTTTGTGTCTTAGTAATTTTTTCAATATTTGATGCAGTTACATCACTACAATCACACCAAGGTGTAACTTTACGATTGCAGGATAATTCAATATTTAATATTGTCAACGGTGCTCCATCTATTGTACAATTTTTAACGGCACTTATCTGGTAGATCACATTATTTAATCCTGTGATACGATCACGTTTACGGGTTACTTCACGTTGATTGAAGCATTTGGTCATATCACGTTTTCGATGGTTCTTGTCATGAATATGTCTAAAAAAGGAAATATATAATCATTAAAAAACATTTTGGGTCTTTAAAACCGTTTTCGTCCTAAATTAATTATTTAAAGACAACGCATATTCAAAACTAAAACGCTTTAATAATAACTATCGATGCAAGATTTCTTAAGAAGGTGTAATTCCATTAATATATTTATATCGGCAAAAAGTTGTATACACAACTCCTTGGTAAAGCTAGCTATTCAACTGGTATATAATTCCGATTTTAGAAATAGTTTGTTAATATAGCCAATATTAGTTGAAAAATAATTAAATTCGGCCTCAATTTGAAACTTGTAAGAATACAAACCATTATTTTTTAAGACTTTAATTTATCATTTTGATATTTTATATTTTCAGATTTTTTCATCGACAAAGAGTTTTAAATATAAATTTTCCAGAAACAAACATATATCCGAGAAATTAGAATAAAGATATAACACACATGGATAACTTAATTTATTTAGTCTAAAGAATGTGCCTTACCTGAAAGTTCCAGAAATTCCAGTATCAATATCAACTGGTCTCGAAACATTTAATTTTGCATCTTTTAATCGTACGTAAAATTCATCATCCTCTAAGCCCCAACCCCAATAATTATTAGACATTCCATTAACTTGTGTAAATTGTTCTCTGTGTTTTCAAAATTACTTAAATTAGTTTCATTAAAAAAAAAATATATATATATATTTACCTATTGATCAGTAAAATTCCACCCACAAATGTTGGGTAATGATATTTAGGATGTAAATCTGGTGATGCAATATGAAATGGTTGTTTTTCTGGATACTGGTAACTTAATTTTGCATTTAACGGTAGTAAATCAACATCATGCATTGCAATATAATCGTATTCATTTTTAACAAATCTAAAACCGACATTAATCAAGGACGCTCTATTAAATCGATACGAATCCACTTGATTTAAAATAAATATATGATGGTTAATATTTTGATTGTTTAAAAATGTATCTATGTATGGCACAAATTCTAATAATTCTTCAAATCTATTTCGGTAAGGTACTAAAACAGCTAATTTATGACCACTAGTAGTAAATCGTTGATGAATTTGTTTCGCAGTTTGTGTGAAGGAATTTAATTCCGTTTCTTTTGGACAATTACATTCTGAAAACAAATTCATAGAATGTAATTAAATTGAAAAATTGAATTCCGAGATTTATAATATTTACCATCAGTGAATGGAAAATATGCTACAAAGAATGTCAAGAAAAGTGTAATTGTTATACAGATCAATAAACAGTGTGTTATCTTAATATGAAGACAATAATCGTACATTTTTTTTCAATTTTATGAAAAACAGTAATAAATGAATTCATTTCCGAAAAAAAATATTGTATATAACCTAACCAAACATTTGAAACAAAAGCAATTATTTTCATATATAATAAGATAATTAAAGGTGTGAATAGTGTTTACATTAAAAAACAAATTCAATTAGTTTAATTTCTAATAAATTTTACAAAATTTATTTCACCCAATTTTATATCGAAATATGTTTCAATATAAGAAATATTGAAGTATATTCAATGGTTAACACTTTTTAAGATTCAATGAATTAAATAAAATTATCATTAAGACAGGGGTTTTGAATTTCAATAACTAAATATTAATTAAATTTATGAATAATAATTTTTAAAAATCTCAACCGTCAAGTCATAATGTTTAATTGTTAAATTTGATATTTAAAATTTTATGTGGAAAATTTTTTCAAAAGAAACTATTGACATAAATTTATTACAGCTATTTTATTGAATAAGGAGAATTTTTAACTTAATTTTTTAATTTAAAAAATTGAAAAATTAATATATGTATTTTAGTTTTATGTAAGTTTTAATGAAAATTTAAAAACATAAAATTCAAAAAGTAATTGATTCTATTACTCTATGTAATTGATTAGTAAGTGCTGCTACCTATTGTAAATGAATGTACCATATTTTCTAAAATGTCCGCTGTACTCTGTCCAAAAAAATTCCTTAAAATCAAAAACTTATTACAAGACTATTATATTACTATCCTAAAAGTTTTCCCATTATGTATTTTTCTACGCATTTTTGTAAATATATTTTATGGGAATGAGAGAAAAAAATGTTGGTGAAATATTTTATCGGATCTAGAAAAGGTTATGAGAGGTACAATAATTACACATAAATAATTTAAACCCAATAATTTATACCTAATTTAATATATTCCGCTTTAGTGTGTAAGACAGTTTAATATTAATACGGCATAAATGGGCCAGAAACAGGAATATTAATAATTTTCCAATTATCCTTTATAACGCCTTTCAGGAAAATCTTATTAGTACCATTATTTTTTGTTAAATTTCATGAAAAAAAATTAATAATCTTAATTAAAAAACAGTTCAAGGGAAATAAAACAAATTTTTACTAAAAATTATATTTCCTATGAAGCAATATTATACACAGAAAGATAAGATTTCATTATCATTAAATAGTTGACATGCCTGATAATTTGGACTAGGTCTTTTATGAGAGGCAGGATAGAGTTTCAGTTTAATCATTTAACCCGAAGTTCGCTCATGTCGGTCGAACCCAAACGGTTTTCAGAATGTAAAAAGCTAGAATATTATTCAGGGCATGTAATATTCCGTGAAATACATTATGAGTCCCTATTGGTCGATGACTATTCCAACAACGGAGGTTTATCTCTTTTCCGTTTATGTCAATAAGCTAGGATGAACAGGATGTTCGTGTTGGTATTGTTATATTTTAACGGGATTCGTCTAATGAATAATTTTTTATTTCCTTTTGATAATAATTAAATTCATTTTTATATATTAGAACAAAATAAAATCAACATTCTCGTAAGTCTCACAACTGCTTATACTGAAACTTCAAAGTACTAAAATAATAATAAATAAAAAGAAACTTGTCACTACTACTGTATGTAAAGTATGTAAAATAAATATTTCCCCACTAAAAAATTCTAACCTAATAAACTGAAAATACTATAAAACTGGAGAGAGAAAAAACTGTATTTACATTTCAATTCGAATATAATTATATTAGACAGAGACTGTTCTTCTGTACAATACAACAGTTCAATAAAATAAACAAAACATAGAGACGTCTTTATTTTCGAGAGAAATGAAAATAATTCGTACACGATACATTTTTTTACCAACATGCATTTTTATTTCATAAAGAAAAAATAGATAAATTAATTTTATTCAATTGTTTTTTATTTAGAGAGTGTTTTGTTAAAATTTATGTGTTTTGATTTCTGTTTTTTTATTTTGGTCGTTTTTCATTTGTTATTGCATTGTTGAATTTTACCTGTTGATCAATCAAAATAAAAACATTAAATATATAATAAAATAAAATTAAATATATTAATTAGTGTTTTATTTTTATTTTTGGCTTAAAAATTATTTTTCTAGTGTGATATTATTGTGCCTTTTAAAAATATATTAATTGTGATTTTTAAAATAAGGGATTCGGAGCGTATGGTAAATGTAAATTTGGTGAGTTAAAGAAATTGTTTTTAAACTTTCTGAAAAAATTAAATATAACATATTATTAAAAAAAAATAAGTTATTAATTTTATTGTAAAATTAAGTTATTGTAATAAGGTGTAGTTATTAAAACAAAAAAATTATTTTTCAAAATAGTAGTATTTTGTATGAAATGTTGAAAAGATGTATATAAATGTTTATAAAAAAAGGTATACTTAGCAACTTTTTTTTCTGATTATAACGGACCTATTTTTCTGTTATTGTAATATTACTTTATTAATAACGGGAATTTTAATTATTTTGAATTTATTTTTATAATTAGTAACTATTACTACAAAAATACAAATAATTTAAACTTTAAAATTTTGATCTATAAAAATTTTAGGATTAATTCTTTAAAAAAATAATTATTGCATAAGTAAGATCCAATGTACTAAAAAGTTTTATTTAAAATTTAACGTTCGTTCAAAAATGTTTTACTTGGTTAACTATTCTTAATAATTTTTATAATAGATCAAGTTGTCGGTCCAGTCCAATTACTCGAGGGTTTCGATATATTATTTGTTTTTGTTTTTGAAATTGAAAACGATATCTGTGGCGCCTCGATTTGACGATTAATTATGGTAAATCAAGCTAAAATAAGACGAAAATAAACAATAAACATATAAATAATATTTTCAAGTTTTCGCCAAATTTTTCGAGGTATCGAATTTTTTTTTTCGAAATTATCGTGTTGATCCCATATTATATTCACACTGTTTACTATACATAAAAACCACAATTTAAAACATTTCACAAGATTTAAGTACTATTTGTTGTTAAATTAATAAAATTTAATCACTAATAACCGAAATTTCAATATATTAATCACATTTATCGATTAATGAACGCCATTTTATCATGAATATTTGATTTAAAAAAATAACATGAAGTTAGATTATTTTTACAATACTATCTATGGTTAAAAGAAATCGAGGTGTCACGGATATCGTAATCGAGCCATTGAAAGATACTCAAAATTTTAATATTTTCGATTAGTTCTTAATTAAGGGAGTTTAATTTAAGTCCCATATAATATAGTAAAATAAAATTTTTGTCGTCAAATATCGTTAAGATAATTGACGTTATGTAAATTAAAATGAGCATTTTGTAGGCTACAAAATTCATTTTTTTGTAACATACCCCTGTAAAGACCCACAATTTAAAAAGTTAACAAATTAATAAATAATAACACTAAATACTTATAGATATGACTTTCTACAAGTTTACGATCAATGCATTTAATAATATAAATTAATAATTTGCTATAACAGTTACGATTGTTTTTACAATCATCTTCAGTACATACCATAATAATATACTAAAAAATACTTAATAGAAAGTCTTTCAAAAACTCGGAAAATCGAATAATTATTATTTGTTCATTTGTTATATAAGACGTTTTCCATACGATAGCGTATAGGAAACGTCAATTAATTGACGAAAAAATTGATATTCGAATGTCTGATGTTTATCAATTAATTGACGAAAAAGTTGATAAAAACGTTGATAGTCTATGGATCCCATAGACTATCAAGTTTTAAGTTCATCTTTTTCATTGTTAATTAAATGAACTGTATTACTTGAAGATAAAATAACGTTGATTAATTTAGAAAATTTTAATAATTTTCATCTAACAGTAAATCGAAACATAATAATTATTCAAATATAATGGAATGTGATATTTTTAAAACTTAATCAAGGTCTAATGACTGGTCAAGGAAAGTGTGGAAAACTTGGAATTGTCATAGGAAAACTTCGAATTTTCTGAAAAAGTCAGAGAAAATGTTATATAATACAAATAGCCAGGGAATTTTCAATTTTTTTTTCTGGATTTTAAAAACACGCATTTAAATTTTTGTTTTATTCTTTATAATTATTAATGAGTTTGATCTCATAATTATCCTCGCTCATGAACAAGTCATTGTTCAGGCCTTGGAACTGGAAATCATTTTAAAATTGACAAAGGATAATAGTTCATATTTACAAAAAAAAAAAAAATGATATAGAAAAAATCAATGCGAGATTTGTAAAAGTCAGGGAATTTTGTTCTTGAGATATAAAGGAGGGCAAGACGTTGAATTTTGTGGGAAAAATAATGCGAGAGAAACATACATTTTTTAATAGAGATTTAAATAATTATATTAATTAAAAATATGTGAAGATAACAACTAACAGTGTTAAATATTTAGATACTCGTCATATGGTTGAGTATCTATGTTTGAACTATTTTTAATTATTAGCATTCGTAAAATACTTTAAATATGCAATCCGTATAGTTATAAATACATATATAATAATAATATGTATTCTCGTTTTGGAACGTATGAAAGATCATCTCAATTTATCCAACCTTTTAAACATCAAGCACAACTTCGTTCCATATTTCTCTGGTAGACCTTTAGATGACCTTCACAATTAAAAAACTAAAATGGCATTGGGCAATGAGCACGTGGCACAAGTTAGAGAAAATCGTTGGACATTACGCTCTACAGTGTGGATGCTATATGGGTCAACTCGAAAGGGGGTCCGACCCTTAACTAGATGGCATGATGAACTTATAAAATATGCAGGTGCACATAAGTCTACAAAATTTAAAAGCAGAAACTCAGGGGTTTCATTGTGGTAGACCTTTGCCCAACAAGCAATTATTATTATTATTAATAACATTTATTATTATATGTATTTATTATATAAATTTGAGCTGAAATTGTGGTGAATCTAAACAGTTTAGGCAAAGAATGTTTCAAACAATAGTTATTTCTTATAAACATTTTTTGATATTGTTTTCGTCTATCTCGTATGGTTCTGAAGTTGGGTCATGGGTACATTGGATCAAATTTGGTGTTTTTACTCATTTCCGAACTTAAACTTTCTTTTAAAGTAGAGTACGCTGCCTAAATTTGAGTTCGCTATCTCTTTTTGGTTTTGATAAATTTTGATGACCAGCAGATGAGAGATGAACAGACGAAAATAGACTAATTAGGCGATTTTAGAAATACATTTACCAAAATTTTGTTCCTGCCATCGATATTTGTTAGCTTTATAAACTTCAAACTAAAATTATTATATAATTATATTAATATACTCTGACATATCTTGTGACGTATCGATCTGAATCTTTTATGTTATTTAAAATTATCAAATACACGATTTTTATGGTGTATTAAGGATTTTTCTCAGGTTTTATATTGTTTATATACAAGTTAAAATTTCATTTTAAACTGAATAAATTATAATGTACATGATAAAAAACGTGTATTCTGTAATATTAAACATGAAAAATTCAGGTCGGTTCGTTTTTTTTTTTTGGATTTGACTTTTGAAATTTTGGACATCGTGAATTGTTAGTGATTTTTAACAGTTCAACATTGACGCTTTAGATCTGTTGTTTTTGTAAATGTTTGAAAATACGCGTACCACTTTTTTAAAATGTATTGATTTTATTTTTTTGATTTTACAAATCCTTGTAAAGTGAATCATAAATCAATCTTATTGTAAATATGGTTGACGATTTACCTATTTACAGTAAAAATAATATAATTTACATCATAATATTTTATAACACATGTGATTTGCTTATTTATAATTCCGTAGTATTATAAACCTGAACCTTTGTTTAAACGAATTTTTGTACACTCGACATATATGTCAGAGTATATTAATTTTAGTCTAAAATTTGTATCGCTAAAATTATTAACTGCATATACCAAATTTTTCGTATAGAATCATCCAATTTGCATCATCAAGATAGCTCAAAAGTGAGAAGAGATAATAAGCTGTTTAATAATAATGTAATAAGTTTTTTTTTGACATAAAAAGTGAATTTAAGTTAGTCAATGAGTAAAATCGGTCCTTGGGATCGAATGGATTCAAAGACAAAATATGTTTATTTTTATCGTATAATTTTACCAAAATTTTAGCTCAAATTTGCTAATGATTAAAAATAGTTAATTAGCTGAGCTGAGAAATGCCAAAAACCCAAATAAAACTTAAATATAACCACAAACACCACGATAACATTCATTATGTTTCCGTTTAATTTTCATATTGATAAAATTAAATTAAAAAAATTCTATAAATATTTTCGCTGTAACCAATTACCGTTCGTCGACACCAATCTTATATTCTCTCTAAAAAATTGGTTCATGGCTGGCGGTAAGGAATTGATTTTAAGCTAAGAATATGATTGGCATCGACTTCGAATGGAAATTGACGACAAGGAAATTATATATAGAAATTTTAAATTAAATTTTTTATATTTTTTTTAAGTTTGTTTTATTTTTTGCCAGAAATTTTTATTTTTACTGTTTAGTGTTGTATACAACTTCTAATTCTTTTGCGTGATATTCAATTATTAATAAATTGTTTTGGACTTTTCGTCTTAGCGTTGGAATTTGTTCTTTCCCAAATTTTCAGGGGGAACACTTTGAAGATATTGTGAATACAGCGTAAAAAATGATTCCAATCAATGCTTTAACAATGAAGTTACGCCCGATTATATATATAGAAAAAATACGAATTAACATAGACCTACTTCTGTTTTGATGTTGGTTCGATCACTACATTTTCTTTTGATTGTTGCACACAACTACGAAAAATTTATCATTTGGATGATATTCCGTCCAAAAATCTTTGTTTTAGGAAACCTTTGATAATATAAACTGTTGAAAAATATTGTCGTAGTGCTCGAAATTCTTAGGTGCCATTAGTATTTTCTTAGGTGAAAGTTACACAGCCAAAATATTTCGTTCTCATTATAACGTCTCTGTGTGTCTGAAGTGTCGATGTACGGCTAACGACTTCTTACGTTATATAGAGATAATTAATAAGTTAGCACAATTAACATTGGCAAAACCTTGTACATATTCTTACAGCACCAATTATTCTTGCATATAGCCAGCCACTTTAATTCACACATGACTCGCATTTTTATATTTTTTACCTCTAATATATAGTTTAAGTTACAAATTAGAGACGTTCTTCACCCATCTGCTTACCGGAAGAAAATGATTGATATAATTATTCATTAAAATTTTGATAATTACCGTTAATTGTTAAGCGTTAAGGATATTTGGGAGATGTATAAAAATGCTACGATCGAAAATTTAGTAGAACGTTCATCATTCCACTCTAAATCAACTGTATAAATTATAAACCGATTCACTAAACTATTAAAAAGTTTTTGCAATCTTAAAAAATTGTTATTTTACACGCAATCTTATGGATATTCGTTTGTTGTAGAGATTAAAGTTATTTTTATTAATTGAAAAAATGCTACCAGGAATTTCAAACTTTTATAATCAGTAATTTGTACTCTAACAAATTAATTGAGTATATTGAGTAAATTTATTAAAATTCACTTCACGGTTTTCGAGAAAAAAAATTAAAAACTACATGATAATGTCGTTATATATATATACAAATATAGGAGGTTCAAAAATATAGCGCTGGCATTTAATGAATACTTCTCGTCACATAAAAGTACATCTCTTACCATAATATGAAATGACGGGGTTCGTCAAGTATGAAAAAATAACTGAAGAAAAAAACTAACAGAGCTAATTGTTTAAATACTCCACATATGTTTCAGTTTCAACTATTTTTCATCCTAAGCATTCATAAAATATTCTAATTCTTCATGCAGTTATAAATAGATAATATATTATGTATTGTAAATAGATGTAATGAGTTTTTTCTATAACACTATATGAGTGATGTAGGAAAATAGAAAAATAAAAAAAGATTGGGTTTGCTCTGAAATAACGAGAAAACAACAATTAAAGCATTTATTCCCGTTATGTTTATGTATCACTTTAGTTCAAATTATATTTTTTTAATTTCAAATAGTATTAATTAGTTTTAACTTCTCGCTAAGCAAATCAAAGATTTTCAAGGGAGTTATTAGCTTTACCCCGTTTTGAAAAAATCGAGTTTTCATCAGATCTCGACGTTCTAAGGTCCTAGAAAACTATTTTGACGGTTTCTGAGAGGGTGTCACCCTGTCTGTATGTATGTGTGTGTGTATGTATGTCAGTATGTGACCCTCTTATAACTTTTAAACTGCTTGAAAGAATCAAGAAACTTAGATTTCCTGAAAATTTGAACCGATTCGGATTTGAACCAGTAGATTCTAAGAAATCTCAAAAAAACTACTAAAAATTTTTTTCCAAAGTGGTTTTTTTGTAATATCTTTTAAACGGCTGTATCGATCAACTCCAAAAACTAATCGGATCTTAACCTTGATTAACCACGTCGATCACCAACGATCCGGTTTAAATCGGTTGATTCGTTCGAGAGATATCGTAAACGAAAAATTTCATATAAAAGATTTTTTTTTTTTTACATAACTTCGACATTTCTTTTCGGATCGTTTTTGATGAAATAGAATAATTATTAAAACTCTAAAATCCGTGTCGATCGCCGCCAAGAACGTAAAAAGCAGTTGATTGGTTCGAGAGATATCGTTAACGAAATATTCGGTAACACGTGTTTTTTTAACATCAAAGCTCAAAAACCAAATTTTTAGCTCAAAAACATTGTAATTTGTTAAATTTTAAGTGCTTAGGTATGAAATTAGCGGGAAGTTGCAGGGATGGCCTTTAGGGTCAACCGTTTTCAAAATTTTTTTTTTATTAAGATTATCTTCTCTCACAAAACGTGTTCACTTTTTTCTTTGGCAAATCATTCTTATCTCATGTATCGTGTCTCCACCTGTTCACATCATAGTACCCCGTCGATAACGCATCAAAATTCAAAATCCAATTAAAGAGACTACATATATATGTGTTTATTAGATAAATTTATCAACAATCGAAATCTTTTATGAAAAAATGTTTTAAACAATTGTTTGTTTTTTTTAAATTTTATGAATTTCTCTTAAAAGTTGAGTCCATTGAATACGTCACAATAATTTCAACTCGTTATCTCTTTTCATTTTTGAGGTATCTTGATGACGGACAAACGGAAATGGAATACCTATTTATTCCAACATTTTGTTTTTTTTTAGGTTAATATTTGGGTGCGTTACAAACTATCGAACTAAAACTGATATGCTCTATATGTTGAGTATAAGAACTCTCGTGAAATAATTGAAATTTTCATATACTAAATTTTATCTGCAGTTAAATGGGATCATCATATACATTTGCTGTATATAGAGGTTGTGTGTGGTGTTCGTATTAAGTTTTGTTATAACAGACATATATGACTCTACTAGTATGTATTGTACGTACATATTTATTATATTCATTATTTAATAAATATGTAATATATTATTTATATACAGTCAAACCTGGTTAAGAGAGAGTTCAAGGGACCATGATTTTATTCTCGCTTGTCAAGGTTTCTCACTAATGCAAGTTTCTAGCTTATAGAGGTATAGAAGAGGTTTGTCTCACTTACAGAGGTTTATTCAAAATATTTAGTTGTAAACATGATAAAGAATAATTTATTAGAGTGATTACGAAGTGATTATTGAAATACATAAATACAAAGAAGCAAGTAACAGGTAAGTTTTATTTAAAAAAATCAGTCAACTTTTTACAGTTAAATATTATTTCTTTGAATTACAAGAAAACAACATAGTTCCTAATTCCTGAAAAAAAAGAATGAGTCATACATAGGAAAATTGTCGCTTATAGAGGTAAATACAAAAGAGGCTCTCAGTTATAGAGGTCAGAATGGGAAAAACGACTGTCACTTAAAGAGGTTTTTGTTTCTCACATATAGAGGTTTTTGAGGGGTCAAAGCTCGGGACCTGAGAATTATTTTCACTTATAGAGTTTTCTCGCTTACCCAGTTCTCTCTTACTCAGGTTTGACTGTATATAATAATATTATAGTGATTACATAATTTATATATTTATTAAAATAAAAATGATTATCAAAAGTGAATTATTTATGTAAAAATTTAATTATTATATTATAACACTCATTTAATATATTAATATTATCACTTTTGTTTTTTGAATAAATTAAAGAGTGAAGTGTCCTTTTAAAATACATGTCTGCTAGAGCAGGAGTTGGCGATACTTGAGTGTACAAAAGTCGAGGATTACATTCTATCAATGGATTTGATTTAAGAATCGTTAAAAATAATAAAGATACGTAAATTGCCGGATCAATTTTTGGTTCTATTTTATTTTTTAGGCTGCCCTCTTATTTCAATAAAGTATAAAGTCATTTTAATAATTTATTCATATTGGACAAAATACAACACTTTTGTACTCGTGAGATTTTTTTCCAAAAAATAACCGTTTTCGTGTTATAAGCGATTTTAGATCGAAAAACAATAAAACATGGCCATGTTTTATATAATAATAATGGCCACCTAGAAATGTTAGGTTTTTCTAAAAAATTCCAAATTTTGCCAAAATCCAGGAAATTTTGCTAATCTTATATCTAAACAAATAAAATGCTTTGCCCTGAATGATTGACTGACGGATCAAGGCACACCCTAAACCGCTAATCGTAGAGACCTGAAACGGTGTCTTCTTTAGTAAAGGGTGTCTTCTTTAGTTCGTTAAAAAGCCTTAATTATTGGTCCAAAGTACTTCAAATTTTGCATAAACATTCTTTAACAGAATTGATATATAGAAATTTAAACTGTCTTACGAAGCGGGTGTATAACAGCTAGTAAAATATAAATCGATATTCAATGTACTAATAGACCAGGGTCGATAATTCTTGAACCCAAAATAAATTATAGTAGGATAAAACCAATTGAAAACGGAAGAGAATATAACAATAATGAAAGGAAAAATTATTTACTGGCTATCTGAGGTCGAAACGTGGAAGAGAGTTTTTAAGAATATAACAAGGTTTATCTCGATATCAAAGATGACAAAGTTGTAGGCAATAAAAAGATCTACAACTTTTGTAATTATACTTTTTTCACCATTTTTAAAATTTTCTACCCTGGTCTATAATTGTTTGATAATTATGAATAAAAACTCTTAATCCAGTGAAAATTTATTATTTATAAAACTCATTTTTCGAAGTAATATTCTCTTACTATTGGTCATTTAATTATGCAAATAATTAAACAAATTTTTAATATGGCCAAAGAATTTCTTCATTATATTCCTGGAAAACCTGGAAAACTTGGGGAATTTCATTTCCAATAATCTTAATAATTTTTAGTAATATTATATGATTTATTCAGTTTTCATCAGGGACGAATCTACACTTGCTGTCGTTCGGAGCAAAAGTGGTGTCCAGTGCCCCTGCCTCGTGTAGAAATAAAATATATTTATCGTATAGCTAATGCACCCGGCCACTGAGCCCTATATTGGCTTGTACGCTGCCCCTCCTCTCCTATTCCGTCTTTGGATTCTATTGAAGATTTTTTTAATTTAGTTTTTTAGGAAATAATCGTATTAAGTTATATTACTTCCAATTTATATCTACTATATCTAAAGTATTTGCGACTTGTCTGAAATATTATTTATATTTGCAATTAAAAATAATTACTGATGCAATTTCTTCGATCATTCTTACAATTTTCAATCCAATAACTACGATTAAATAACATTTTTGACCCCGGACTGACGTAACGTAATGACAGGCTTAGACCAATCAATAAAGTTAAGCAACAGCAGTCACAATATGTATTTAAATGGGTGACCACCTAGATAATAATAATAATAATCCCCTTTGGTTAATGGCTATATAGCTGAAAGTAGCTAAAGCCAGAAATTAAAAAAAAAAAAAATTTTTTTTTTTTGTAATTATTCAATATTTTTTGTTTTTTATTTGATACAAGCAATTGAACAAATAATATTTTCTAGAATACGAATAGTTTATTAAAATTTTAGCTACTCGTCGCGTATCAATCGATTAAGAAGTCCCTTTTACGTACTATACACGGTACGGATAATACAGCACCCATTTCAGCACATTATATAGCTTTTCGTTATTGAGTTATGACGTACGGACAGACGAAATTGGACTCATTGATGATTGATGAACACTTAAATACTAAAAATAGTATACTCTATATTATGTTGAGTTTAAAAATACTATAATTTTATATATTTGATAATATATTTCATAGTGTAAACTAAGCTTTAATATATTTTTTTAGTGATATTTAAATATAGTAATGGATTATGTCATTTGTGTACTTAAAAGAAATAATAATAATAATTTCAAATCAAAGCCTCATAATAACGATTATAAATAATATTATTGGCATTTGAAAAATGATTTTTGAAAATTATTGATGACTTTTATTCGTAAATATGTTAATAATTTTTAATTATTTTGTTGATCATCTGATTTTAAAAATAAATTTTTTTTTTATAGTCAATCAGTTTGTTATTATAAAATTTACAAAGAATTTTTTTTTCTCTTTGAAAATGAAAATATTCATGTATAATACGTTAAGCGTGTATCAATCATAATTATAACGTATATGATTCATTCATAATAGTACGGGATCCGGCTGCTAAATTAGTAGCCGGCTATCTTTACAGAGCGATTTTATATTAATCAGTTCGTGGCCATAATAAAAATTTGAAATAAATAATGAAATAAAGAATAATTTGGCTGAAAAATATATACCAAAATTGTAGAACAAACAATTTTCTTAAAGACTGTACACCGTTAAACTGAAAAATACATTCAAAATTTGATTTGGCGAAACGAAATCTTTTTATACGAAAAGTTTGCTTGAACCAAATTCAAAAAATGCACCGTTTTCTTGAAAGCCGAAAACTGGCCAAGAACTGTTCATATTTCCAAAACACCCCTATTTTATTTTTACACACAGTGTGAATTTGATTTAGAATCCCAAAAGGTAACCTTTTTCATTTAGTTGCTTAACTGTAGTCGACATTTCCGTCATATGCTGATTGATCAACTAATTCCGATGAACTATAAATTTTGTCCACTTGTATTTCGATTAAAGTTACGGAATTATTACTTAAATAATAATTTATTATGCCATTTAGGTTAATTATATACGTAACGTTTGTATTTAACCAATAAGGTTTCAATCAGCATTCCTAAACAATGATAAATGTATGTATTTTTTTATACTTTAAAGTAATTAAACCAGATGTGATTAAAAGTTAAATAAGATTTACTTTAAGACGTAGATAAGTATTGTTGTTACCACTTATGGTTTTATTAGTTTTTTATTATTTTTATTTATTCTGTATAGTTTTATTTTAAAATAAGTAAAACATTTTTTATGTATTGACTCGTTGATACCTTACATGTGAAAATCAAGTTTTTCCTTTTATTCACCACCAAAGTTAGTTTATGTCTCATATACATTTTTAGAAATTTAAGTTGAAATAATGTAACGTCTGTTGAAAGATTCAATTAATTTGCGTCATTTAGCGGATCTGTTACACTATAGTTATTTTCAACGCAACAACGGACGGTGAAATCGACGTGCGTTTCAGCTTTACATTGAGTTAAATGGAGTCTGTCACACTAGAGTTTATTTTCAACGTGCGTTGAAGCGAATGTACGTCAGTTTTAGCGCACGTCGAAGGGACGTTATAGCTTTCAATGAAATTAAATAAACACACTTAGATATTTTTAATTTATTTACTGTTATGTTTATTTATAATTATAATTGTATTAGTTTCATCTTGTTAAATTTGTGTATTGTGTAAATACATTAATTCCTGGTTTGGTTGTTTGCAGATAAGCTCAGGTAATATTTATATGAGCATTTTTTCTATACTTATTAGAATGATGCAGTTTTTTTGCAATCGATGTGAAATAAAATTGGAAAACTTTCGTTTTTAATGCATTTACGCTTTAGGGGAAAATCTCAAAAAATATCTTTTTTTCTATACTGACTAGAAAAATGCGGTTTATGCAATCGATGTGATATGGGATGACATAGTTAAGGGAAATAGATAAACTTTAGTTTTATTATATAATACCTAGTTTTTCGTCTATATTTTTTTAGAGTATTTTGTAATCAATAGAAAAACTGCAATTTGATATAACCCTCACCATTTGAAATGAATCGCCAGAAATTGGAAAATAATCCAAAAATTTAGCCAGATTATTTCTTAATATTTGTTTGTACTGGCTATGTTCATTTTGCCCACAAGTTATTTTGTTCATATGAAAATTTTAATACATCTTCTGGTTCCATTATTAGAATAAATTATTTTTAATTAATAACTTTATAAAACACCTTTATTGTACAATATATAAATACAAGAAATATAATTTTCAAATGAGTGGTGCATTTTTTGAAAATAACAAAATAATAATCAGACAAGTTTGAACCATGTTACAATAGACAATAAACAAAACAGCAACTAAGGTCCTTTCAACGTGCGCTGAAATAAACTCACGTCTCATAAACTCTAGTGTGGCAGCTCGCATTTAACACAATGGAAAGCTAGAATGTCCGTTGTATAACAAACTCTAGTGTGGCTGCTTGTATTTACCACAATAGAAAGCTAGAACGGACGATGGTTTCAACGCACGTTGATAAAATAAACACTAGTCTGGCAGAGCCCTTAGGTATTCAAATTTATTAGTTTTTGGAGTTACATATATCACACTGGATCGTGGTAATAATTTAACGGATTCGGTCGTAACATAATTGGCTATTAGTTAGAAATTATAAAAATTCACCATAATTTAATTCATTTTTAATTAAGAAAAATTGTAATATATTAATTGACATAATTATTTTTACATTGCTAAGTTTTAATTTCAAAAAAATCAGAAGGATGATGAAGAAAGAACTTAATTAAAATTAATGCTCAAAGCGAAGAGACCTCTTACATTTCTTTTGATGATATTCAATATATCTTTAATAGAGAAAGTTTAAAAAAATATTCTTATAAACAATGAATTTAAAATTCTTCTATTGAATATTTAAAATAATATTTTAAGTTGAATATTAAAAGAATGTATAAAACAAAAAAACAAAAATCGATAATTCATAATTTTAATTATATATTTTATAATTATTAATATAATTAAAAAAAAGAAAACTATTTTTATTTCATCGCAAATTTTACTAGCTACATTTTATAATTGTGATGTTTCAAAAGCAATAAAGATTTAGTTTTTGAATTGTATCCAAGTTTTTTGAACGTAGAAGTTTTGTAGATAATACAAAACAAATACAACACAAACTTAACCAATACGTTATTTGAGACTGAAATTTTCCATAAAAAGTATTGGAGTCAAAATATAGTTTCGTCAATAGTAGGGAAATTATTTTATTTAAAAAAATGTCATAAAAATAAACGCTCTTACTTATTTCAAATTGTTGATATTTAAGGAGCTTATATTTTTTCATTTATATGCGAGGTCATTTCGTTAATAGGAGATTATGCATTAGTGCCATCTTGTTGGTGCAAGTTAAAGAAATCGGTAAGTATGAGTCCTACTATATCGGATATTAATTTAATTTAATAATTTTTTTACAATGACTATTTACGGCAAAATAAATATTTTTGGACATACGACTTTTTATTTTTGGAAAAATTCTTACTTCGGTTATTCTGACCCAATAAAATATATAAAGAAAAAAAATATAATATAAAAGATTCAAAATTAATACAGATAAATAGAGATTCTACCTCATAGGTGGTGCGGAAAAGGTTCAGTTATAACTAAGGAACAAGGGTTGTAACCCCACAATCTTGGAGTTAAGCTCTAAGTGAATACCACCGACACCCTCCTCCCCTCCTAAAAATAAAATTGCGTCCTCTGAAAAACGCAAGGTCCAAGGTAACTTTTCAATGAACTATAAACATTTACGATTTAAACAATATGGCAGTGAGTTGCTCCTTGCTGCATTTATATCATCAGGACTGCAATTAAAAGTGAATCGTGTAAAAAATTTGAATAGTTTTTGGTACTCATACCCGATTTCTACTTGATTCACAACATTGATTGATTTTTTTTAATAAACAGTTTATCAGTTTTTATCGGATTATTAAACATCCTGACACCCCTGCTATATATTTCATAATCATATAATTATCTATATACATGTATGAATGCAGAACACGGGTGTCTATCTATCTCATCTCATAAAAATTATTAATTATAATTAGTAATTATTTGTTATGAATGCATGTAAAATTTAATTATAGCCATGTAATTAGATTTCAAGATAAATAAAATAATATCTATTAAAGAAAAAAAATACTAGAATATAATTTGGTATACATAGTTAATATAATTCTATTTACACTTATTTGTATTATTAAAATATTTCATAAGTAATTATTATTTATGTCTTTTTAATTGACTATTAACTAATTTTTGTAACAATACATTTATTTACTCGGATGTGTACCGACAAAGTTCTGATACCATATAACTTAGTGATATTATGTCAGACCAGGATAGAAGCCTGTAACAATGGTCAAAAGTGAAAATTCCTTGAACATGTTCAAATTTTTTAAATTTTCACTGGATTAAAGTTTTTATTTAATAGTTTTTATTCATATTTATGAAACAGTTATAGATCAGGGTAGAAGCCTTTAAAAATGGTAAAAAGTGATAAAAATTATAGTAAGATGAAACGCATTCTAAACGGAAGAGAATATAACAAAAATGAAAGGAAAATAATTTACGGGCGATCTGAGGCTGGGAAGTAATTATAGGGGTGAGTTTTAGAGTAAAACATTGTTTATCTCGATTTCCGGCAAAGCTAAAAAATTTCAATGGTAAAATTGTAGGTAATAAAAAGATCTACAACTTTTGTATTAACACTTTTTTCACATAACCTCTTGCCTATTGTCCGTCCGTCGGTCATGATGATAACTCAAAAACAAAAAGAGATAGGAGGAAAGCTGAAATGTGACGTATTCTAAACATAAAAAAGTTTAAGTTCTTGAATGAGCAAAATCGGTCTATTGGGTCCAATGGATCCTTGACCCAACTTTTAAACTATAACAGATTGAAAAAAATTTCAAATACAAAAAATGTTTATTTTTTTGAAACAAATAACTTTTGTTTGAAACATTTATTCGTAAAATGTTTGAATTCTCCACAGGTTTATCTCAAATTTGGCTAATAAACTCATATACATAATAACAATACATATTATTATTATACATATATACATATATAACTGTATATACTGGATATTTATAGTATTTTATGAATGCTACTTAAAAATAATCCAAACAATGAAATCCAATTTTATAATTATTAATGAAAACTCTAGGATTTTTTCGAATATATTTCGATTTTTGCCCCAATTTCCTAGATCAAATTATTTTGTATTTTATAAATACGTATTTCGACTACAAAGTAGTCATAATCAGTATGAATTAGCTAGTTGTAATGATTCTCTGAGGAATTTGTAATGATTCTAGATGAATTTGGTGACGGTTTGCACGATTCGCAAACCGGCACCAAATTAGCAACGAGTAACATCTCCTCAGAGAATCATTAAAACTAGCTAATTCATACTGATGATGATTACTTTGTAGTCGAAATACGTATTTATAAAATACAAAATAATTTGATCTAGGAAATTGGGGCAAAAATTTATTCAATGAAATCCAATCATTTGTCGAGTATCTAAACAATTAACTATATTAACTGTTATCTTCATTTGTTTTAAACTAACTTATAGGATTTTCTTTTTAATTTATTCTCAAAACAAATGAAGATAACAACTAACAGTGTTAACTGATTGAATACTAATTGACAATCAATAATATATATTATAATTATATATGTTTCTATTAGCGAAATTTGAGATTAAATTGTGGCGTATCTAAGCAGTTTACAAATAAATGTTTCAAACAAAAAATGTTTGTTTTGAAGAAACGAATATTTTTTTATATCTAAATATTTTTTTCTAACTCCTATGGTTTATAAGTTAGATCGTGGATCCATTAGCCTCAATGGACCGATTTTGCTCATTCACGAATTTATTTTTTAAACCTGGAATACGTTACCAAAATTTCAGGTCGTTATCTCTTTTCTTTTTTTTTGTGTTATCTTGATGACGGACGGACCGAAATAAAATATAATGGGAAAGCATGCATGAATTTTATATAGGGAGGGCTACAATGTTAGGTTTTTTATCAATAGAGATTTACAAGGTAAAATGGAAGGTTAACAGATATTTTATGAAAAATAATTTCGATTAATATCCTAATTATACATTACTTAAATTTAAAATTTACACTTAATTTTACATTTTCACTTGTATATTAGTCGGACTTTGACTTAATATATATAAATTTCACAAATTAACACCTCCAAAATGTTTTAATAAATTTAATTTTTCTATTAACTTCGTATGAAATAACACATTTTCTTTTTTTACACATTGTTTATAATTAATGTAATGCAAGTAGTTTAAAATTATTTTAAACGAACTAGCTGTTACTCGATACACAGGAAAGTTTAATTTTTGTTAAAAAAAATTATTGAAAATTAAAGTACATTGGTATACTCATAAACTTAGCCATTTGTTCACGATAAAATATTACAGCCCGCCTTTATAAGTATTATCCCAAATACTTAGCCCATCTATTAACTCAACATTAGCAGAGTTTGCAATATAATCTCGGTATGACCCCCCACTGACGTAACGTAATTACCGATCTAATCCGATCAACAAAGTTAAGCAACAACAAACATAGTCGGAACATGGATGGGTGAACATCTAAAATTGCTGTGTACTGTTGTTGTATAGATTGAATATAAACTCACTGTAGTCACTATATAACTTTAGTAGTTGAAAAAGTTGAAAAGTGAATTTAAGAAAAAAAAAATACTGTCGGTATTAAGTATTAATAGGAAAAACTAATAAGAAAACATTAATATTTCCAACCCGAAAGTAGAATGATCGCAAACCACTAAATATGTCTTTTTTTTCGACTTTTCTTTGTATTTGGCGCAATTTATTTCCTGAAAAATTTCTCCAGACCTTAACGAATAAAACCAAAGACAGAATTTCATCATATCCAAATCAAGCATATTTATCGTTGAATCGTAAAAATTAGTTGAGATACCAACGTTGAAATTTCATACATGAAAATAAAACCATGACCATCTTCTGTAAATATTTTCCTTAATTTTAATTAAGGATTTTAATCTTAAATCGACTAAAAGCTACCTTGAACGATCCAGTGCTGTAGAAGGTCCAAAGGCGGCTAATAAATTGGCTAATATAATTTGTCATATTTAATGAATTATTCTACGTATTCGATTAATCAATACATATAAAATGCTTCGCTCTAAATGACTGACTGACGGATCAAAGCACAGCCTAAACCATTGATCGAAGAGATCTGAAACTTGGAAGGTGTGTTCTTTGTACGACGTAGGCATTCAAAATTCTACTTTTAACGGGGTGAAAAGTTTGGATCAACGTGATTCCTTGGTCCAATCTACTTCAAATATTGCATTAATATTCTTTAACATAATTGATGGAAGACGTGTTTTTCTCATCTTCTATCAGAGTTAAAAAGGGGTAGAAAGTTAAAAACTAAATATTATTAAATCTGACATGTTTTGGACTTCGACCGAAGCGAAGCAGCGAGTATCAGCTAGTAGAAATATAATGAAATTGTAAAATTTAAATTGTATCACCCGAAAACTTTTAAGGCTATCGACGCACGGAACGCTTCATTGTGTTTACGGTTGCGATTATTTTCACCTGAATTTGTTTCATTTCGTGACAACCACAACCTTTTTTTTTTTTTTATTTTCGCAGTGCATTTTTAAGAAATCTATGCTTGAAAAAGTACAAATATTTTTATTCATAATAAGTTTGCATTAGACATTATTTTTATAATAAATACATTGGGTACATCAAAAAGGTTGTACTTAAAACAAAATTAGCACTGAAATTTTCTAGTTAGTTACATGATTTTTGAACAATAGCCAAAATAATTAAAAAATATAAAATTTTATTAAAAAAAAAAAACTAAAGTTGCCATGTCTTTGTTTATAGGTATTTATAATGTTGTAAAACATTTTTTTTTTATACTTTAGTTACTTTTTATGTAAAGTTTTTCAAAATTTTGATTAATAGCACCGCCAAATAAGCCGGAAAAAACGTTGAAATTTAGCAAAAGTGGTGGAATAAATTCAATTTTAAAAATTCTTTTTAGAACGTGTTCCTAAGATCTTCAGGATCATTCATCACTTCTAACTTTTACTCAATTGAAACTCATTTCTTAAGGACGTACCGGACATTTAAGCTATTTAAGTGAACTTATTCGTTCATCGTTAGCCATCATTTCTTTCTTATATAAAATTTCGATCGCTTTGTTGGCCAAACATGATTTCTAAAGAAAATTCTTATCACCTTTATTGTACTCAGATGATATAATTTAATGTTTGATAATTGTTACTGTTATTTATTATTAAATCCATGGGTAGTTGAGTCAATTGATGATTGATAAAATAAAAAGTCAATATTATTTATATGTTTCATATTAAATACGACCTCAATCTGATTATTTAGAATTTAAAACAATTATTATTCAAAAGAAAAAAAAAAAACCATTACATTACAATCGACATACACATTAAAAACAAATATGTCTATTCACACGCTAGAATTTTTTTGAATTGTTTTCTATGTATATATTAGTTTATTAACAAAATCAATTTTGGTTTAATCATTTTTTTCGAAATCAATTTTACTATTATTAATAAGTATTTATTTATCCAATAATTAATGCATCTTTAATCGATAGTACCTAGCCTATGCTTTATTTATAATACGTAATCAATAATAAATCAAGTTCAACATTGAAATCACAATAATTTGAGAAATGGAAAAACTATAT
Source organism: Chrysopa pallens (assembly GCA_020423425.1). Lineage (NCBI taxonomy): Eukaryota > Metazoa > Arthropoda > Insecta > Neuroptera > Chrysopidae > Chrysopa > Chrysopa pallens. The sequence goes on from CM035591.1 coordinate 120,643,930, forward strand.
ATAAAAAACCATTGAAACTCACGAATAGGCATGATGGCAAAATTTTAAATATCCTTCCGAAAAAAACATCAATTCAACAAAAAACTAAGTTTTGTAAGAAATTAATGAATTTTTTCTATTAAATTTGAAAAAACCACAAAAAAACGCTTCTACTTATAATAGTGTCAATCCTATGACGTAAAAATACAGCAAGCATTGTGGGTTTAGTCAAGTAGAATTAGATTTTTTAGGCGGATGGATTTCAATGTTAGAGGATTTTTTGAATTCCTTATATTTACTACATATTAATTAATAACATTCAGCTTTTTAACTATTTTTTTTTCCAAGTGTATGTTTTTGCAGGAAAATATTTTTAATATAATATATTCTTTTTATAACTAAATTTTATTGGTTTTTCAACGATAACTATTTGAATCTTTCAAGAGTTATAGAAACGTCTAAAAATAAAAATTGCTTAGAATCCCTAAGATATGAAAAATTCTTTATTTTTTTTTTACAGACCGATATCCTATTTTAATCAGACCAACTATTCACACACTATCGAAATCGAGATTTGCATTGATTGAACTTTTCGAGAGATTAAGCTACTAATATTGTTTTAATCAATTAAGCCCGATATTCCCGTGAAAAAATCTTACAACAATTATTATTATCCGCTCATGTTTGAGTTGATAAATCAATCGAAAAAGAAAACAGCTGTCTCTTGTTGGGCTGGTGGCTGGTGGCTGATGATGGCCTGTTGAATGCTGCACCAATTTACCCAACCAATCATACATAATGTTACGAATAATATTATATGTTATAATGTAAATGACGTATAACATTGACATACATCTCTCAATAATATTTAAGTATTGTTTTAAAATGTCTGTACAACTGCAACTGTATATGTCATATGAGAGAGAGATTAAGAGTGTTTGCTATAGTTTTAATTTTAAGCAAAAAAAAAAAAATTATATAAATTTTGATAAAATCAAATTTAAAAAAAATAATAAAAAGTCTTTTATAAATAATTTATGGGCGCCAGTATAAGAATTTATTTCAAGTAGGTGTTAAAAGTTGATTTTAAAGAGGTTTTGCTGTTCTACATGTGAAACAAATGCTTTCTTAATTGAAGAAATAAAATATTCCCCAGTTTGTTTATGCCGCATTTAATATTAAAAGTAAACGTTAAATTATAATTTTTTTTTTTTTTTTTTAAATTTCTGGCTTTAGCTACTTTCAGCTATATACCCATTAACCAAAGGGAATTATTATTATTACTATTTATACAACAACAGTACACAGTACTGCTAGGTAGTCACCCATCCAATAACAGATTGTGACTGCTGTTGCTTAACTTTATAGATTGGTCTATGCATGTCATTACGTTACGTCAGACCGGGGTCTAAATTATAATTTCATCAAGAAATTATTATGTGTTTATTAAGTACATATTATAGGCCTCGATTGGGACATATTATGAAAAGACTAGAATTAGAATTTAAGGATAAATAAATTCAAAAATTTTATAAATAGGAAAATCCCCACTATTGAGAATCAAATATATTACATCAAATCACTGAATACGAACACACTGCCGAATATTTTCGTGATTATTCTTAACTAAGAGAATGTATTAGAAAAAGATAGGAATATTAAACCACACACCCTCACGCCTCGATTATATCACCATAATAAACTTACAACATCCCTAAGCATAAAACCTTTTAATGGTTGGAGGATGCAGGACTGCCATAAACACCCTTTGTGATCCCCACTATTTTTAAAAAATAATAATTTAAGTCACTTTTCAACTACTGAGGTCATACAGTGACTATAGTAGGTGGAATTATTCTGCACAATAACAGCGCACAATATTCCTAGACAGTCGTCCATCCACGTACTGACTGTATCTGATGTGGCTTAACTTTGGTGATCGGTTAAGATCTGTTATTATGTTACGTCAATGGGAAGAACAAAGAGGGAAATACCAAGGTATGATGTCAACTGTTAGTATCTCCAAATAAATTACATGTTAAACATCGTTTTCAACAAAATAATTTTTGATAGCTAATAACTTCTTTGTTATTGAATCAATTTTAATTTAATTTCCAAGCTTTGTTATGGTTTTCAAGTTTAGTTTTACATTTTGATGTGAAATATAGCAAATTGTGAAGCAGTCGGGTCACCTATTTCAAAATAAATCACTGAATTTTTGTTTTTTCAGTTGATTGTGATTTTTTTTTCATTTACAATATAGAAACATAATGTTAACTAGTTCATAAAAATAACCTTGTACTCATAATTGGTATCAAAAATTATAATCGGTATTTTTTATTGAGAAAATATTGACATTATTAATTACACGTCATACGTGAAAAATATACAACTGTGAGCATTAAAATAGTACTGCTTGCAGTATTGAATAAATTAAAAGACCACGTAGTTTCAGAAATATATAATACATAAAATAATCTTATTACAGTAATCCATTTGAAAAAGAACTTTTTCTGGTGTTCAAAAGTTCATATTTTTTCCTTTCATCACAGTAAATTTTTTACAATTTCGGTAATTTTCTAAATGAGTGTTATGACAGGTAGATTCTGAAGTACTGGGATCATTTTACTGAATGAATTGTATAAGTTAGTTTTTCATGAAAAATGAATAAAAAAACAGTCAGGATAGAGATCCTTCCTAAATTGTACTTTGATGATCATATGTAGGTCACTATTGGACCCCTTATACCGATTTTGCTCTTTTACGAAATTAAACTCACTGCTTAGATCTTGAACACGCTAGCAAAATTTTGATATTTCTTTTTCGTTTTTGAGTTAGACAAACTGATGGACAAACGGAAATGGACTAATTAGGTGATTCTATATGAACACCTATACCAAAATTTTGTAAGTGCATTCTATATTTAGTTGCGTTACAAAGTTTTGACTAAAAGTTATTTACTCTGACATATTGTCAAGTATTTGAAAAAAATTATTTTTACATTAGAAAAAAAAACGAATAAACCTATATAAATGTGATTTCTTCATTTTAAAATATTGGGGCGTTTTGTTGAGATAATAGGGATATTTCAGATTTTCCCACTGCACCATTTATATTATTTACGGAAGATGTATAACGAATTAAAGGAAAAAGCAAAATTTCTTTATTTACCTTCATTAAACATTTTTACTTTTATTGAAATTTACCTAGTAATTCTCTTATCATTGTATAAACTTAAAGTTGTATATATACCAATTATATATTTTAATTTACAATAAAAATATTAATTCAGAAATTTTTCATTTTTCAGCATACCAGTAGGATTAAATTGGTGTTAATTTTTTTACATGTAAGTATATCTCTTAAATTCAAATTAAAATGTCATTCTGACCAAAGGATCTATTACTGGGCGCCATTCATAAAACTTCCCGCTGAATTTTGTCCTTTTTGATCCCCTTCCCCTTCTTCGCCACGCTGTTTCACGCCTTCCTTATATCAACTAGTAATACATCATACCATTTAACAGTTAAATATTAAATATTGGGTTATAAAAGCAGTCGATGAATTATAATTATAATTAAGCTTATAAAAATTAATTATTTTTTATATGACTCCACTTTTCCATTTTAATGAAGTAAAAGGTATAAAATCATTTTAATAATTGTTATAACATCAAAGAATATCAAAGAAAAAACCATATATAAAACAGGCGTATTTCTTGTTTTTCGATCTTAATTCGCTTCTAAGTAGAAAACAGGATATTATCGAAAAAACCACGGAGTTCTAAGGTTTTTTTTTTTACCTTTCCCTATACCTTAAATTGAAATGGAAGAGAGGTCGCAAATAAATTCGATTAAAAATTCACCGAGCGACATTCAAATGCTGATCCATTCTTAACTGGAATCTATATTTTGTACTTAGAAATTAGGACAATATTAAATAATTTTTATTTCGTCCTAATTTCGTTTATAATTAAGAATATACAATAATTGTGCTATCAGACTTTTTGATTAAAGTTCATTATATGTTTTGTAGCGGAAGTAAATTTGTAAAAAGTGCTTTTGGCTATATTCAACGACATCAATAAGAAAATTTTATGTTTGAAAAATTCCTGTTTAATTAATTAATTAATTTTAAAAAGCTTATGGCTTACTAGCCGAAGGTTACAAACATATAGTGGTATGAATTATTATAAATTTTTTTAAAATTATTATTATAGCAAAAACACAAGAATTAATTATGTCTTTATTGCCTATAATATAATATTTTATTAAGAAAATTATTTGTATAAACAAAACAAGTCAACGTTGAAAAATGGAAAATGAAGAGACGTTTTAATAAATACAGACTGTCCACGAAAAAACGAACAATTTTTTTTTTTTTTTTAATTTTAAGAATTTAAATAGGGAAGATGCAATACAAAAAAAAATTGCGATTTTACCAATCAAAATGTAAAACTAGGGTTAATAAAATTCGAAAATTATATGAAAATTGATTCAAAAACAAATAAGATATAAGGTCTTATAGATTGTTTTCTAGCTCTTTCTTACAAAAAAAGTTTTATTTTTTATAAAAAAAACCACAAAAGTTTTTAATTTTTTTAATTCTAATGATTTTTATGTTTTTCTCGAAAATGGATCTAATAATTTCCTTCAAACTTAGTTGAAATTGATTATTCTGGATATTGATATATGTACATCCCGATGGAGTTTTGTGTCCATTATAGGCAATGTATTTTTTGTTGCTGCAGAATATCCATCTTACCACACATAGATTATTATAATTTATAATTGATTGTTCTCTTTTATTTTTGGAAGCCATTCTGTATATTACGTCATTATTTATAATCATTTTCATATATTTATGTACAAATGTATTCGAAAAAGAATGACCCGACCTTACTTAATTCCTTAATATTATATTATAGATTCGTAAAAACATTGATTTAATATTCAAATTAATTCAGCGATACTTCGTTTCTTGACAATGAAACATAAGGAGGAAGTATATTTACCCCTATTTTAAAACGAAACCCAGGGCTTTCAGATAACCAGTGAGTTTATGACCAAGTTCTTTTTCATGAAAGAAAAATTCTCCACATTGAGAATCGAATCTCTTATCATTGGCGTAAGAGCTCATCGCGCTAACGCTGAGCCATTTTGCTCTCGATTATATTTGTAATGGGTGATTTATTAGAGATATATATTATTGCAAAAAACATTAAAAATACAAAATTGTAACTGACAGAAGTCATTTCACATTGGGCATTGTCCATCGATTCGTTATTATAGTCCAGATTTTTATAGGGTATCCTCTGCACATCTCATTATCAAAATTCAGATAATAATATTTTCTTGTTTCGTACTTTTAAGAGCACATTACCGTATGGCGATTTTAGTTCTTTTAAGCTTATGTTTTTATTAACCTAATGATCCTGCCTGCCTTAGTAAGTCAGATGGTTATGCCGTGAACTGCAAAGTAAACATTTTACCGAGGTTACCAATTCAATCTCGTCGTCTTCAAAAAAATTAATTGTTTCAATAGGTCTAAAAAGGTATACTTGTCAGACATATGCTTCTTCTTCACGAATATCTCAACTAACCTTATGAGCCAGATGTTATAATGGAATCCATGTGCATTTTTTTGTAAATGTACCCTTTTTGCTTACTAGTGGAGATTGACGTGGTGTAAACTCGGTCTAATTTGGTTTAATTTATAATTCTTAAAAAAAAAAAAAACAATAAATAGAGATTATGATAAACGACAGATCAATTTTGTTCAATTTTAAAGAACACGATTGTATTTCTGTATATGTTCATGCATTATTATTGAAGATAAAAAGTTCATTTCAAGCTCTTTTTAGTGCAAACTCATTTTAATTTACTACTCTATTCAAAAATTTATATTGTTAAAATATTTTTCATAATTTTCTTCATACATCAAAATCCCACTTTATTTGATATAAGAGAAATACAATTGCTTTATGTACAGAGACTTTAATTTACTGCTTATATTAAATTATATAGTTTGACTTTAAAAGATATTCTATATTCTGCATCAGACATACCTATCCCGAATATTCCAAGTGTACAGGGAAATATTTAATTTGTTAACTAGACAACAAATTAAAATAATAGCTGTTATAAAATTCGACAAATATCAAATGAAATGAAAAAAATGATAATTTTTTATATAGAAATCTAATCTAAATTGGTAGACTATTACGATATAACTAGCTTCTATCCGCTACTTCACTTGCATTGATACGCTACGAATATGATTTACTTCATCTATAAACGGTTAAACGGACTTTGTTGAAATTGGACATCTTTTTTCCCGAAATAATGTTCTATAAAGCTCATATATACCAAATTATAAGTGGATATATCATCTAGTTCGTTTTTTGATAATACCACAGGAACCTAATATTTTCTGGGATAACAAGTATCTATTATGTTAATCCAATTAATGAAATTTTATCTAGTTTTATTTCAAATCATTTATAATAATATATGGAGTATGCAGTATGCTTTACTTGACGTAGATGTTAAGTCTATTTTAGCCTCATATCACCTCAAACGTAAATTAGTAATAGAAAATGCATGAATAAGATAGCAATTACAAATCGAGATCATACAAAAAGTATAGGAAATAATATGCAAAAAATGTTTAAAAATCTACTTAACCACAAAAAATGGCAAAAATTAACAGAGGGATATTAATTAATTAATAATATTTATCAGATAAGCTCGAATTTATTATGTTTATTGATTAATAATATAAATCATTATTATTAAAGATTAGATATTATTATTATTATTTTTTCAAAATTAATTTTATGACATGTAAAAATACTTGTAAAACAATTACCAATACGTATAATTATAAGCATGATTTTGCTTCGTTTGTTATCATAAAGCATTTGTTTTTATTTTTTTATTTTCTTATAAGGAAAATTATTGGAATTGTATCAAAAATCAAAAACGCGAATGACATCATATTTCGGATTTTTGTGTATTATTATTAATTAGAAATGATTAAATACGATTAAAATTAAATATTGGAATCAAAATAATTATTTGATATATTATAGGAATTAAAGTGCTAAGGAAAAAAAGGAGAAGCAGCACTTTTTGTCGATTTATGTAACACATATTGTAATCATTATGCAATATGTATTGTAATTAAAGTTATAATAGTTATAATCATAGTTGTGCCGGATTTATGTATCCGCCAGCGGATAAAATGATCTGTTTCTTTTTGATTAGATCTTAAACGGATTGTTTGCATTATCAAGTTTCAATACGTATATGGATTTATAAGTAAATGTAGCATTAAAATACTGTTAAACCCCATTAAAATAATTTTTATTTCTTAAAAATTTCATATTTAAGCCCTTATTATAGTGTGAGCTAAGTAGTAATTCTTATAGCTGACTATCTTAACATGAGATACTAATTATTAATCACACTATCTAAATTTAAATTCAAGAAACAATCATATTTTAAATTTAAAAAATTGTCTCGATTCATTGAGTTGAAAAATTAAAATTTATATCCGTATCCGCGAATTTCCATTTTTAACGATCTGGTTAAAATACAATTTATTTTCTACGCAACTTTTTTATTAAAAAGCTCTTGGCTTGACTTTGTATAGTCGCATTCATTACAGCTTTTTCAATTTATTATTTTGTTTATGCACAATAATGAAAATCATTTTGTCATTTAATTATTTGTCGAATTATTTTATATAAATGCATACATACTATATATATTATTTTATTTGATACGAAAAGAATTTTTAAAATGTTAACATAGGCGTAAACTTTTCCTTTTTAATTATATGCTTTTAAGTTGTATAATAATTTTCAAGAAAAATTAAATTTTCTGACTAATATATGTTTTTTTATCTTATATCGAAATTTCAACTTATTCGAGGAAAATGTACCGGCCATAAAGATATTTAAGGACGAGCCCAAATTTGATGTTAACAAAAGATTTTGCTTATGAAATTTCTATTACAGATTATGTTTTAAAATGTATAAATTTTTATGATGATAAGAAATGCTACTTATTTTCGTTAAAATATAAAGATGTTGATATTTTTTGTAGTGGAAAATCCTTGGGACTATGGCACCGATTCCAAAAATTCTTTCCATGATAGTAAAGTTACATCCTCAGTGTCTTGTTTATTTTTCTAAAGATATATTATTGTATACAGAATTTAGAACGTACCCAAGGATAATACGTGCTTAACTGAGCGAGAGTGAGACTATCCCAATGTATACCGTGATAATTACAATTGAAAACGGATGACTTCTGATCCATTGAGCTCTTTCGACTAGTTTTCCTAGTGCAGAAAAACAAAAGTAATGTTATTGTGCGGTTTTTGGGATTTGTTAACTTTACTTGTCAGGTCACAACAAAAATATTAAATATAATCTGAAAAATTTTTTTCTAAATGTTTTTATTTTTATAATTAAACGAATACCTCGTATTTTTTTTAATAGATGTTTAATTGTTTCACCTTTAATTAATGATTTTCAGTTTGTTAAGACGATTGCATATTACTTTTGTTATTTAATAAAAAGTTCGTTTCAAATTCGACCAGAATAAGAATAACGTGTCAAATATGCAATCTTTAATAGATACTTTTTAAAAAATTAGTGCCGCAAAATATGAAAAAAAAAACGTTTCTACGTTTAGAAAACACTTCTGAGTATGTGTATTTAAATTTTCTAAAAACTCCCAAGAAAACTGATTTTATTGGGAACGTCCTTAAAAGTGATCATTTATTACGACTGAGTCATGATTATTAAATTGTGAACTTTAATGTTTGATCTACTAAAATTTCTAGTGACTTAAAATTAATTTAACTTAGTGAATTAGAGAGTCATTGACCAACCACCTAAGTGCAATATCCATCGAGGTTGTCTATAATGATTCACCTCCTCTGATTATGACACGATAAATACGATATTTGATCGTATTTTCAAATGCTTTTGGGAAAATTATTTTTTTTAACTTAAAAAAGAATATTTTAAATCTTGAAATTTATACATCAACAAAATTTGTTAATTTTTTTGATATCTTTATAAAATGGTTTTCAACGACATTATAGAACTATTCTAATACTCCCACGTAATTGTCGCGCCGCCAATGTGTGATAACACGAAGGTTATAACGATAAAACTGTTTTATAAGGGTAAAATATATTTAATTTACATTTAACCGCAATTAATCATAAATAGGTTTATAAAGTTAACATACACAATTTTAAGCATTATTTAATGTTTTAATCACGTTTATGTTGATAAGAGTTTTTTTTTTCAGAACTAGGGTTGCACTACATTTTGATTTATCTATGGGTTGCACCTATTATTTTAGAAAATAAGTGAAAATAGCACAACTAACAGTGATAATTGTTTATATAGTCGACATTTGGTTCAGTATGAACTATTTTTAATGATTAGCACGAATAAAATACCATTGGGAATATATGCGCATTATGAACTAAATTTGAGCTTTAATTGTGAGGAGTTGAGGAAAAATGTTACAAACAAAAGTTGTTTGTTTTAAAAAAGCAAAAATTTTTTGTCATTGAATTTTTCTTCTAGCTTTATGATTTAAATTTTGGATCATGGATCACTTTTTATGTCTAAAATACGACACCAAAATGTCAACACGCTGACTCTTTTCGTTTTTATCTTGACGACAGGCTACAGTGATGAAGGATCGAACGAACAGACATGCGTACATGGGCTAATTAATTGATTCTATGAACAACTATCCCAAATTTTTGTTTGTGGCCTCAAGATTTTCTAACATTACAAACTTTAGGCTAAAATTAATGTACTCTGATATTATATATCACTCAGAAGTACACGAAAAGCCACACCTCACATGATTGGATCAAAAAAAGGGGGTGCGCAGACAAAAATTTATATTTATATCCTTTTTTCGCTTATTAAGTCATTTCATTTCAAATCGATTTCAATAAACCGCAACTTTCTCATATTTATAGAAAAAAATTTGGTATGTTAGAGACAAAAATTTTGGTATTTTATTTGGTATTATTACAGACCATCCGTGAAAAATCTTTTTTTTTTAAGACAATCAATTTCTGAGAGAGGAAGTTCTTGTCGATTAATGATCTCTCCCTTAGGTAATTAGTAATTAATTTCAGTTATTAAACAATGATGAGTGCGCTATAATAGAAAGAAGAACAGTGGGGGTCTGCAAGGAGAGAAGGACGAGGTACTGCTGCTTAAAATTATTAATAATTGTTAGAAAAATTTGAGTTATTCCACTCCACCTTGGTCATCATTGATTAAGTATTATAATTAACTATTAATTATCTATGGGTCAGATCAAGAATCAACAAGAATTTCCTGTTTCAGAAATGTATTCTCTATCTGATCCAAAAAGAATCGTGCGGTTTTTCACGGGTATCCTGTATATACATATAGATTGAACAGCATATAGATGTTCAAATACAATAAATTTGCTTATAAAAATTATATTTATAAAATAAAAAATTATTATTCTCAACACGTTGCATCTACATGTCAAGGCTATATAATTAAGTACTTCCGATTAATACATCGAATTTGAAAGTAAACAAATCATTTTATTTTGATTTCTTAATCATTCATTTACCATTGATCTTTTCTGTTAGTAACAATTAGTTTATCAACGATTGCCAATTTTATTGTATCATAATGTATTATACGTTATTTCGTTCAGAAATGAATAACACGTTAAAAAAATTGTGTTTTTTGGGATGTTGAACTCGAATTTAATCATTTTGTTCCACATAATTGGAACTTTAAAGCTTCAAAACATAAAATTTAGATGTACGAAGTAAGGTTTATGTTTTATAACTACAGGATTTTATATTTATGTTTGTTTTGTTGTAACTTACAAACGCGTTGTCCGATTTTGATGAAATTTGTCTGATATGTTTATCATCCGTTTAGGAAATTCACTGTGTAGTTTTAGGATCCGCCCTTTTTTTTGGAAAATTTTCAAAAATACCAACTTTTTTTCTATGGAAGCAAGTCGTGGGTTTTATAATATGAAAGGAAATGGTATGATCAGGGGAAATAGAAAAAATTTATTTCTGTGCAAGCAAGAATAAATTGGTTTTTAGTTTATTTCCGAACAGAGACAAAATAATCCGTATCCGTAATTCTTTTTAAACGAATCTTTTACATATACGTAAGTTTCATTATGTATATGAATTTATAAGTAAATGTAGCAATAAAATACTGTTAAACCCCTTAAATAGTTTTTATTTCTTAATTATTTCTCAAATCAAATAATACAATTTTAAGAAAAGTTAAAACATACCGATTCATTGATTTGAAAATTTAAGATACGTATCCGTATCCGCGGATCTCCCTGATGTTTAACGATCCGGCACACTTTTGCTATCGAATAATGTTTACAGTTCACATACTAGTCATAGGGAAATTACATTATTGAACAAATATAAAGATTTTGCAGATTTATCCATTGTACAAAAATAGAAAAAAATTATTTCATTCCTTTCTTGATTTGTCTTTAAACTACTGAAAATATTCATCAGCTGTTCTTCCTATTGTCGGTTGCAAAGTTGCAAACAATAACACCAACTCATGACTTATTCAATTAACATCTTCAATAGGGAACATGCAATAAAAGTACTTTGGTATTTTACCAATCAAAATGTGAAACTAGACTTAATCTTATACAAAATTCGAAAATAAAATTAAAATTAATTCAAAAACGAATAAGTTATAATAAGCTAAGCGATCATTTTTTATAGAAAAATCGAACATCAAAATTCTTAAATATTAATATAATTTCTATAACTTTTTTATTCTCATTTGGGCATACTACCATTATATTTTGAAGGAAAGAGTATATAAGTGCCATGGACATCGATAGGACCTCTTACCATAGCATAACTGTTATGTATAATAACTATGGAGATGAACGTGTATGACGTCATTTATGCACATCTCCTTCTTTGTTTAATTAAGAATTTTGAATGGACGTAAATAATCTATAAAAATCTCACTTTTGCTAAATGATCGAAATTTGTTAAGAAGTATAGCAATTAAATATGTTGTTTATAAACTATAGTGAATTAAGTTACAAATTCTAAGCTTATGCAAGTAATATAGCTTTTATATTTTGCATGGCAGTTATTAAATTGAAAGACTTGTTCATTTTCACACTCGTGTTATGATTGTAAATTTAGTCTATAGTTAAAAGACAACCAAGCAAATTAATAAAATTCATTCAATATTATTTTAAAAAAATGAAATACTTTTGCTACCATTAAATATACTATTTCTTAAACATTAACGATCTGTGAAAAATTGGTATTATCTTGAGTCTAGAATAAAAAGTACATGGATGGATAGTGACGATATAGTGGCGCCCGATATAAATGCATGTGAAACACAACTATATAATTTATTATATATACATATTTTTGCTTCTCTAAATATAGGAAAAACCGTCATCAAATTAGCAACGAGTTCTCCTCAGAGAACCATTACGACTAGCTAATTCATACCGATGATGACTAGTTTGTAGTCGAAATACTTGAACTAGAAAAATGGGGGCAAAAAATCGAAATTTATTCGAAAAATCCTTCAGAGTTCTCTTTAATAAAACTCATAGGAAAAACAATGTTAAATTACAATTTTTATAAATACATACATAAAAAAATTAACATTGATAACAAATACATTGATAAAGTACATAAAAAGAAGAATACGGGCAAACTTCTGTTCCTATTGTAAGGGTTTTATTTTTTGCAAATAATAATTTCCATCTAAAAAAAAAAAAACGGTTGCAATTTTTTGACCCTGGAGATTGATACATTGTAGCGTTGCATCGTTTCGTGACCACGGTACATATAGGAGAAGTGTGGTCACCTCGCCCGGTCGCCTGGTTTTTACCCCCACAATCAGAGTGTGTATGACCAAGATCTAGCGTTGCACCACTCTTCCCCAAATTGGCATCTAACTATCGTATATTTTCATGAACACAGAATTTTCTGATATTTTCCCTTACCAAGTCTAATTATCAGATAGTATAATGGAATGGTGGCTGCTTTCTTAATAATAAAGATTTTAAGAGATTAGATTTTAATATAGATGTATTTTCTCTCTTGCGTTTTCAAGTTGTTCTTCTTTGACAAAATTAAAATATGCTTAAATTTTTGAAATGAATAAATAGACGAACGCATAATTTTATGTATAAATAACTTCTGTGTAGTCATTCTAATTTCTACTGTGTAGTCATTCCCAAGAAAAATGCCAGTTAGGTTTTTGTACATGCGAATTATTTTTAAGCGTAAAAAATATTATATTTATTTATAATACAAAATATGTAAATACAGAAACAAAAATAATTGTATATGCGAATTTCAGTTGAAGAAAATCGTCATTTAAAACGAAAGTTTACCACAACTTATGTGTGTATGTTGGTGTAATTTCTAAAAATCTTTATCAATATCAATCAATATCATCAGAAATAAACCCTACAATTATCCTAAGTTCTATACTTATCTCCTTACCTTTCACTTCTATAGGGTGTGAATAGCACACATGTTTTTTTTTTTCAATCTGCAGCTTCTGAACTCTTCTTCTGAAGATATTTAAGAAACTACTCCACCGTTCTTAGAGCGCGTCTGAAAAATACGTTCATAGACTTTGCTCGCCATTTTGGGGGCTTGTGAATTTACTAAAATTTTATCAGAAAATTCATTAAAAATTTTGCGTAGAAGCACGGCTACCTACATTTAAGTTAAGGGATATTAATAAAATAAAAATATCAATAATTTTAAATTCATATTTATGTAGGACACGCGAATTTTGTTACAATAAGAGCATCATCTGATGATTTTTCTCGATTTAAAATGACAAAATCATGATTTTACCAATTGACAATTTACCTATATTATCATTCAAGTTCCATAATCCGTTTTGATTATTTTGTTCACTAAATGGGTGTTTCTTGTCACAGAAATTAACATTTGTTTAAAATAAAATGCGAATATAATAATAAAAAAAGTTGATGACCGCCACATAACCTCCATATAATTGTATGGTTTACAAAAAAATTAACCAAAATTTTTGGAAAATAAAAAACTTCAAAAAAATTAACTAAATGAATAACAATGAAAGTATTGTAGAAGTTTTTAATTTAAAATTATTTTTTACTTTTTAATCTATTTTAAAAAAAATTTTTAAATCGAAAGAAAATACCAGTCTTTAATATTTATTAATCTAAAATAAGTGTAGATAACAACTAACAGAGTTAATTGTTTAGATACTTGACATTCAATATCATTGTTTGGACTATTCTTAATTAGCATTCATAAAATACTATAAATATCCAGTCTATACAGTTATATATACTTGTATAATAATATGGATTGTAATCACGAATATGTGATAATTGTTTGTCTCAAAGAAAGCAGCATTTTTTGTACTAGAATTTTTCTTCTTTTATAAGTTGAGTCAAGGATCCATTGCACTCAATTCACCGATTTTGCTCATTCACGAACTTAAACTCACTTTTTATGTTAAGAATACGTCACCAACATTTCAGCTTGTTATTTCTTTTTGTTTTTGAGTTATCGAGATGACGGACGGACGGACGGACGAACAGTCGGAAATGGACTAATTAGGTGTTTCTATGAACACCTATACCATAATTTTGTTTGTGCGATCAATATTTCCTAGCGTTACAAACTTTAGACTAAAATTAATATACTCTGACATGTAATGTATGTCGAGTATAAAAATCACCGCGTAGATCGTCACCACTATTTTGGTTAGCTTATCCGTACAGAGACTATTAATCTAACAAATTCTACTAGAGATTTCGTAACCTCTTTTTAAAATTTCCGTAGTTAGTATCGCCCGCCGTATTTCTTAGTATATAGAGGTATAACTTAATGTATGAATGTATGTATTAATATCTAATAATAAACCAAAGAATTATTTAGAACACAGTCAACTAAAAACTAAGTAAGTAATGTAATAACATCACAACACATTTCAAAGAGACTCATCTCTCACATCATATTATTTATTAGTTATGTGCCGAGTTCGGCTGACTCGAAGTCCAAACTGGATTCCTGCTTTAGACTCGTCTATTCCAATACCAATTTATTATTATTCGAGTACGCCGGGCTCGATTCCGGTGCTCGAGTAAGTTAGAATCGATTTTGTACTCGCTGACTTGAGTACGCCGTAATAAACTAGAAATCCAAGAAATTTGATAAAATATTTTTTTTTTTTTTTTTTGAATAGTTATTTCAAATAAATTTTATTTTCTTATCTCTACTAATATTATCCACGTTTAATAAGAATTGTTGTTTTTTATCCATTTAGTTAGGTAGGCACTATTTAGACTCGAATTTCCCAACTTAACTCGAATCTTTAGACTCGAGTTCTGGACTTGAGTCAACAATCAAATACCAATCACGGTATCGAAGCATGATTCGAATAACGATATTATATATTTATATAACGTGTAACTCTTGGACTAGAATTATTAATATCTGTATTATGGTAATTAATAGTGATGTGCCAAGTCGTTGTTTTGGTGAATCGAATCAAATCGAGTCAGTTTTTTATGAACAAACTGACTCGATTTGACTTTATCCACCAAAACAACGACTTGGCACATCACTATTATTTACGATAATACATATATTAATAATTCTAGTCCAAGAGTTAAGCGAATCAAACACTAGCAGAATATGTGTGGAAAAAATTTATTTCAAGTCGAAACTCACATATTACATATAAACTATGCCAATGTATTCTAGGCAATATGCACAAATTTTTTTATCACTTCATTTGCAGTGTCTCTTTTTCACGAACATAAATTTGAAAAAATTTTTTTAAAAATATCCAAATTATATACGTTCAAAATTCTTAATTAAACAAAGAAGTAGATTTGGATAAATTATGTGAACATTCATAAAATACCCTAAATATGCAGTTCATACAATTTATAAATTACATATATAATAATAATAATAATAAATATTACAAATTTCTGTGGTTATTAGCTAAATTTGAGCTGAAATTGTGGCGAATCTAAACAGTTTTACGCTAATAAGTTTCAAACAAAGTAGTTTGTTTTCAAAAACCATTTTTTGTTTTTGATCTTTTATGGTTTATAAGTTGTGCCATAGAGCCATTGGATCCAATAGACAGATTTTGCTCATTCCCGAACTGTATCTCACTTTAACATGTCTTAAATACGTCACAAAAATTTCAGTTCGATCCCTTTTTTTTTGAGTTTATTAGTTGACAGACAGACGGACATACAGACCTCGGCATTATAGTTCTGGAGAAAACCGGTGAAAAAAGTCATAACTCAAAAATTTGGAAATGTTCAGGATGGCTTTACAAGAATATAAATGACATAACGTACGTTGGTAAAGTTGCTTTGAGTTGTACCTAATTTCTTCGAATACATTAAAATGTAAATTTCCTAAAAAAAATTTTTCTTAAAATTCTTTAAAATTTCGGCTCCTGGAAAGTGAAGGATTCAGATATCAAAATTTTCGTAAAGAAAAAATTTGATAGACTAAGCACAATCTAACATTAATAAATGATACTATAAATTGCGATTACAGAATAATCGAAATTTTTTTTCTACGAACTACAACGCGTTTATATTCAAAAGGCGCCGTATTCCTATTTAAATCTGCACAAAACTGGATGACAGATCTCGTTCTCTGAATCCTTCAGTTTAAATACGGTACGCTCACTATTAAACAATTAGGTTGATTACTTAAAACATTGATTAAACTCCACCCCCAACTGAAAATTCACAACCAGTAAGTACAGAAGCAATGCCTTGATCATAATAGCACAATCAACTGTTGAAATATCATGGTATAAAAACATAACTTTTCAATTTGCAAGTGTTTTATTAATATTCATTAATTTTTACAGTAGGATTTCTTAATTTTATTTCTAAATTATCGTATTTATTTTATTTATAAATAATTTCTAAATATTACAATTGCATTATTTGAGATCATTAATAAAGGTTTTCAAAAACAGAAAATTACGAAAATTTTTTTAAAAACCATTTAATCCTGAATAAGTTTCCCATTTCATTCTCGATGATCATTACTAGCCTATCCTTTATTTTTATTGCCAAAAGTTTGTAGGTTATGCCAAACAGTTCAATTCTTCTGTAGTTCTCGCACATTGATCGGTCACCTATTTTGAATAAAGGTAATACCAGTGCTTCTGTCCATTTGGATGTTATTTTTTCCTTATTTCATACTTCGCATATAAGCTTCCAAAATTTACTTAGTTCTCACCTGGGGAAAATACTGTTACTTTTTATATTTTTCTACAATAGACTAAAGATTCTTAGTCAAATGGTATTTTATGACAAATTTTAATTTTTAACCTAGTTTTACTGTACACGATGAATATTATTGTTAAATGTATAATGTATTAATTATATAACCAGTAAGTTATGCTGACATATTCAATTGATACATATTTGCATGGTTAAAATTATAACTTGTTACATATTTTTAACCATCAATTTCCAAAACACATCGAAAGTTTGTTAAGAACTTCTTGGACTTTATAAGTGTGAAGATTTTTTGTTGAATAAAAGAAGGTCATGAATAGAGTCTAAATACAAAAAGTTAGGACTTCTTTTGGTCTCTGGCCATTATAATGAAAAACAGTAATTACTCGGTATCTTCATTTATTTTTTTTTTATTTCGAAAATTATTAAAAACTAACATTCTCTTCGATCTAATTATATTACATTATTATTTTGCTTAATTCTTTGTTATTATTTGCTTAATTCTTTGGGATTGTCCCTTTTTACAAATTATTTCTCTAATCAATAACCGTTCCGAAGATTCAATGTACACACGTGATCTCAACTTTTTTATTTAAATGCTAATTACTTGCATGTGATTTATATTTAAATGCCGATATATTTCTCGGAAACCATGCGTGTTTTTATCAGTTAATAAAATTTTAAGGGAATCAATTAATCCGTAATATCGCTATTTGGAAGAAAATATCACTTAGTTACCTTACTGTTATAAATTTTATTTGGTTTAAATATAGAAAATTTATATTTTTCACCCAGTACCCAAATTTCAACTCAATTTGTAACGTCTTACCATATCCCGATAAAGTTAGGTATCCATTATTGAAAGTGGTAGATTTTACTTTAAACTGAGTATGCTGTAGGCTAGTGTGGCAGATTTTAAGGGTTGAAAATTTGGGGCCAAATCCTAATTAGACTTTTTTGTGTGCAATCGTAACTAAATTGTTAATTTAGAAAAATAATCAGAAATCTTCATCCTCAAAATTGTAATTAATATCGTTTTGAACTAGGATATCGATTTTTATAGGTAGGTAGGGGCGGCAAAATTTGAATAATCTACTAGCAGCAAATGTGTAAGCCCGCCACTGATTATTGATAGTGTTTTTTTTTTCTTTTCATATCACCAAAGCAAAAATTGAATTTTTTTTTTAGGTATTATAATGTTCAACTTTGTTATAATTCCGACCTTTGTAGATAAAGGGTTAAATATATTTATAGTCATATTAAATGTGAAAATTGTATGCATGAAAATATGATAATGTTTAACGTGATGATACAACTACAAGCATAATATTATGAAAATATTGTTGACAAGGATATGATGTCAGAAAAATATATCATAAATAATATAGCACATATAATAATATATATATATATATATATGTATATGTATACATCTTATTGTTCTTGTCATTCATTTTTAATGGAATATACATCCAAAATTTATCCATAAAAATATTATATTCTAACTAAAAAAATAAATCAAGAAAAGCTGTACCCAAATTACGAATTAAGTATATTTACCTGCATATAATAGGAAATGCTGAGACTAAGAAAATCAATTGCTTATTTACTCTGAATATAGTTGAGCATTGCTGGTTTAACTTGTAACAAATTAATTTTTAATGGCACATCTTCATTTTGTAGGCGTGTCTTATTTATAGTGGAGGAGAGAGGATAAACTTTTATACCCCTTTATAATTATCTATAAATTAATACGTGAAGCAAAAACCTTATACCGCTTTTTACGAAAATTGGGCAGACGGAGGAGTATGAAATTTCGCACACTTATAGTTTAAATAGAGATGGACTGGAGACAAAAAATATTACATACACTATGGCACACACATATATAAGAGGAGTGGATTAAATTACGCATACTACCATACACACACGTATATAATCGTTTGTTTAAAGGTACGCATATATACAGTTTTGTTTAAAGGCTTGAGTGATTACGATTAAATATCGACCGCTGCAACGGTAGTCTACTTATTATTATTATCTAATATACATTGTATTTTTTTCAATTTTCGCGTACTAATAACTTAAAAAGAGTTTTTCGCGAAAGAAACTGCATATTGATGCCAGGTTTACTATTACACTCATCGTAGGTGAAATTGGAACTCACTATCCTCGGGGTGGGTTCGTTTGGGCGTACCCAATAGCTCAAGAAGGTCAAAATTGACTTTTAAAACGTGATCACACGTTGCCTGCCATTTTAGTATCTTAAAGTATATAATTGTTTTTATACAGACAGATGTCAATATGTAATTTGTTAAAATATCCGAATTCTGCCAATCGCTGGCTCTCGCATCCTATAAAGTTTTTATCCAGGTTTTTAACGATGCGCTGCATATGATGCACAATTTTGGTTGACAAATGATTCTGATAATATGAGGCATAATTTCGCAATAGTGGTATTTTCACAGCACATTTTAATATCAAAAAATAAAAAACAATTACTTCCAGAAAAATATGTTTAAAAAGAAACATTTTTAAAACAACTATATTATATATTTTTCTAAAGTTCATTTCCTGTTTAAAAATATTTATAAAAAATAAAAAATAAAAGAAAAGAAACTGCACTCCATATATTAGATATAACAAAATGCTTACAGAGCATAACATTTATTTGTTGCAGTACAAGTAAAAAATTTACATTGTTTTTATAACACACAAGTTCATCATATATTTAATTATTAACATTTTTTTAATTTGTTATATATTTAAAAAAAAAAAACATACCGTTCGTCATGCCACCCATTTAGCATGAAAACAAAAGTTAAGTAACGAACCATTACGAAAAACTTTAATTGTTTTGTTGCATTTTACTTCTTCTTTTTTTTAATAAAAAAATAGAAATTTGAGATTCTCATAATAGAGAACTTGTTATGTATGCAGATGGCAACAAGAAAAATAACAACTAAAACTGTATTCATGGAAATTCAACAAATATTTCTTTTTTCTTTTTGTAAAGAAAATTTTCAGAGCGAAACCAAAATAGTGCGTAATGTGTGTGGGTATCATGTTTATCACTTTTTATTTTATATGGAAAAAAAATATATATATATTACTAAAACCTTTCAAATTTTATTCCGGCATACATGTACAATATGTACCGGTTGCAATGTGTGTAAACAACTTAACTTATTTTAGAGTAGAAAGAACGATTTACTTAAATAATTCATGTACCGAAAATGTACTACTCGAAGAGATCTATTAAATGGTATAAGCAATTAAATTATTAATTTATTTAAAAAAAAAATAATGGCAAAATCGGTTTTTGCATGCCTCAAATACCCTTATACAAAGTTTCATCTCTTAATAGGGAAGATGTAATATAAAAAATTTGCTATTTTACCTGTTAAAATGTGAAACTAGTTTCAATACTAAACAAAATTCGAAAATTAAGTTCTTGTAAAGATTGTTTTCCAACCCTTTCTTGCAAAAATGTTTTATGGTTGATTCTACGAAAAGCGATTTTTGAATATTAGTGTAATTTATATAATATTTTTATTCAAAATCAACTGATTTGAACATACTAACATTATTTTTCTTAAATTTTTAAGGAAAATGTATATAAGTTTCATGGACATCGATAGGATCTCTTATCGTAGAATGACCCTTATCGTATAATCACTATGGAGATGAACGTGTACGACGTCATTTATGCAAATATCCTTCTTTGTTTAATTAAGAATTTTCAAAGACCATATTTTGGCTATTTTTTGTACGTCATAGAATTTTGAACGTCCATTATTTGCCTATGTGTGTTCGCGGATAAATTCGTCGTTTATGAACCGCTTTTGATGATTATTTTTTTGTTAGAAAGGAGATAGCCTAAGAATGGTACCATGATAAGGAAACCAGGATTTGATAACCCTAAGGGGAGAGAAGGGGCAAAAATAATTTTTAGTGATTAAATTTCATCCAAATGAAAAATTTTTTTTTCTTGTATACACTTAAAAGTAAAAAATAAAAATTTCTGAATAAAATGAACTAAAAAGCAAAAAATAGTTTTAAATTAAAAACTTCTATAAATATGTTTCTTGTGACGAATTACCTTTCGAAGTCAGTGCCCCAATCTTATCCTTAGCTAAAAAATTAATTGGTTGGCGTCGACTGAGAAAGTAATTAATTGGTCACTAGGAAATTATTTATTGAAATTTTAATTTAAGATTATTTTTTACTTTTTAGTTCATTTTTAGTTTCCTGGCCACCTAACTTTTTTTTACCTTTTGTCAATAATTAATTTTTAACGTATTTGTATCAGTACCCATATACATATCATATCTTTGATCAATATACTTTTTGTGATCTAAATAGCCATAAACTTTGCAACTAACAACCTTAATCAGTAGTTTCGTGCTGCTATCCGTGAAGTACGATACATTATCATGGGAATAAAGAATGTCTTGTAGTCCTTTGCAACGCAGTTGTGCACAGTTGACACGTAGGTCAGAACTATGCTGTGTTTGAATCAAAGATGTTTCGGATATCCGCAAGAAAATACAGATCCGTATCCCGTTTCTTTATTAGCGGATCTTAAACGGATCTTAGGCATTACTAAGTTCCATTACGTATATGAATTTATAAGTAAAGATAGCAATTTAATACAGTTAAATCTCATTAAAATAGTTTTTATTTCTTAAAAATTACATATCTGTCAAAAATTTAATATTTCAGCCTTATGCTTGTAAGCTGAGTAGTTCTTATAGCTGAGTACTTCTTATATACTAACTAGTAAATACACTATCTAAATTTAAATTTATTTTTCAAATTCATTATTATTTAAATAAAATAATACTGCTAGGGTAATATCATAAATCACAATCACATTTCATTTAATAAACAATCACATTTTAAGAAAATTCAAAAATTACACCGACTGATTGAGTTGAAAAGTTAAGATCCATATCCTCGGATCTGGACACTGATTATGCGTATCCGTTTTCGCGGATATCCATTTTGACATCACTGGTTTGAATAAACTAATTCATTACTAACAAGATATAGAAATAATACCCTGCCTACGGTACATCCACTAGGCCTTAATATCTATTAGGAAGTGGAAGATTCCGTTTTTCATAGTAAACTGAGAAACTTAGAAATTAAACATTTTAAAATCAATCAAAGGTCAATTGTCAGTTAAGTTTTTGTTAAATACACAAATTGAGAACTCTCATTTCAGTTGTTTTTTATTTAAAAGTCAATAAGTTAATCTGTAAAGTCAATAAAATAAAAATAAATTTTTTATTAATTAATAGTGTTAATACGTTTTTATTTATATAACTTGGAAGAAAAAAAAAATGTGTATTTCATTAAATTGAAAATTATTTTTAATAGTTTCAGAATGTGTTCTTCATTTATTTAATAATAAACATACAATAACATGTGTGCATTGTAGACACCATTCACGTCACTGTTTTGTAAGACTATAAATATACCTGAATGAAAGTAAGAAAATTGCTTAGAATAAGTGTACATTAAAAGCATCTTTCAATGATTTTTATTTAAAATTTTTCCATTTCCCAAACGATGTATCAAAAATTTTAATATCGATGTAACTAGTATATAAGATAATGTATTATAGATAAAGCTTAGGCTAGATACTATAGTTGGTAAGTTAACTTTATATTATGATGTTAATAAAGAATTATCAAACTAAAATTAAAGGCATTAGAAATTATTTATAATTGCAAATATAATTTATTATTCATTTTAGTTTGTTATTTACTATTCACAGAGTTATATATCATTAGATAAACTAGTATTTCGTAACCATAGAAACGAAAGAAAACAATTTGATGCACGGTGCCCATAGGTATGCATAGAATCAATTTAAAGTCACTATATTTTCGCCAATCCCACCCATTATCAAGAAAACTTAAAAAATAAAAAGTGATAACGGGGTGGAATTTTGATTTTTAAATAAGCAAAAACGATCAATTGGGTACCATGAATCCATGGCCCTATAAGCTGTAAGAAAAGTTCAAATACAAAGAATGTTTGTATCTTAAATATAAACAACTTTTATATTAAACACTTTTTTCATTAACTGTTTTAGATTCGTAACAATTTTCGCTCAAATTGTAATTTTTTCTATAAGAAATAGGTATGTAAATCGGTGTATTCTATACATTTATGACTTTTATTTGCGACCAAAAATTTTAATATGCCGAGTAGTTATAGTAAAATAAAAATATGAATTTAAATTTTAAAGTAAAAATTTTGATACAAATTTAAATAATGATATCTCGGTTCATTAATAAAATTGAAATATTCATCATTGATTTTTTTGTATCGGCATCGTGCATATGATATGGAAGAAGAAGCTCAATCGATTGACGCGACGCTAGTGGTCAAATATGTAAAATAAAACATTCAAATATAAATAAAATCATATTAAAATGCATGTAAATTGTATGTGTTATGTCGTTAATTATAAAAAACTGGAAGAATGCAAATTTTAGTTTTCCAACTGGAAGTTATAATTTTGTGTAATCTAGAAAATAAATTAATACCGTTAATCAGAAAGAACTTATCTAATAAATAATTATATAATTTAATAGATTTTATTTTCATTTTATAATTACTAATGAAAACTCTAGGATTTTTCGAATAAATTTCGATTTTTTGCACCAATTTTCTAGATCAAATTATTTTGTATTTTTATAAA
This sequence comes from Chrysopa pallens, assembly GCA_020423425.1. Classification (NCBI taxonomy): domain Eukaryota; kingdom Metazoa; phylum Arthropoda; class Insecta; order Neuroptera; family Chrysopidae; genus Chrysopa; species Chrysopa pallens. The sequence goes on from CM035591.1 coordinate 120,667,987, forward strand.
TACTGTGCAAACCGTCACCAAATTAGCAACGAGTAACATCTCTACAGAGAATCATTATAACTAGCTAATTCAAACTGATGATGAATACTTTGTATTTATAAAATACGTATTTATAAAAATACAAAATAATTTTATCTAAGAAAATGGGGCAAAAAATCGAAATTTATTTTTTTAATTGTTTAAAATGACAAATATTTATATCATGGTCACAATATGTTTGAGGATACATGTTAATATTTGTTATATTATATATTTCGGATGGAACGCCGTGAATCCAGAAACGTAACAATTATATTTTTTTATTGATCATTTTGATGAAGGCAGAGTATCTGAAGAAATTAGAGCACCGGTTATATTAAAACAATATTCTCTGCAGTTTAAAAAAAACGAACTTTAAGGAATCAAAAGTTTTAAACAATTAATTATGTATTATTAATTATTATCATGATATTATAAAAATTAATGTAATTCATCTGTTAAAAAACATTAACACAAGCAAAATGGTTCATACCTAAATCGTAGAAAAATGCATTTATGCATTTATTGTTTATTATTACGTATGCATTTTTTGTATATTATTTATATTAAGAACAAATTTTGTTATTATTTGGGAAAGAGTTGCTTAATTTTTTCAATAAAAATATAAATAATACCAAAAAGCTGTGAATTAATTATTTTATTATTTTTAATATACAGATGTCCTTTCGATCTGCACGGTGCCGATATCTAATAATTAATAGTAGTATATTTGCAAGTGTATACTTTTTACTCATAAACTTTTGAAAAATTATACTTAGAAATCATGTAAAATAGAAATTTTAATACAAAATTTTGCTACACTCAATCAATCGAATTCTTTAGTAAAACAAAAATTTATTGATCTGATTTCCAACGATCATGTTCATCACACCTATTTTTATATATTTTCATCAATATTTATTTTCTTATAAATTTTATGTCCATTGCAAATTAATAGTTTATACAAACATTACAAGGTTTTCTTCTCAATATATATTTTAATTTTGTAATTCAATGAAAATCTCACTTAAAAAAATATATATATGTACTTTTATATTTGGTACGCTTCGTTGTTTGTATTAGTAAAAGCGATTTGAGGACGTAGCAGAAACAATAACATCATTTATGATTAGAAAAATTGAAATAATATAAAACTTTAAAAAAATTATACTTTAGTATATTTTAAGGCTACATAATAGTAAATTATACTTTAGTATATTTTAGTTGATTCTTGGTTAAGTTATTCGACTTTTAAGGAGGTCGTTTTGTATTTAATACTGGATATCTGAGCCAATAAGAGCCGCAAAGAATGTTAAAAGGGTGATTTCAGAAAATCGAATAAATTTGCTAAGAGAATTATAGAAACGTTTTCACGAAAAAAAATATTATTTCAACTCTAAACCTTAACTTTTAAAAAAAGTGTATAAAAGGACTTTTCATGTAACTTATGAAGATCTAAATAAAGATAATTAGTATTTGTTTTAATATTTTTAAATTTACTTATTGATTTCTAGTTTTTAATTAGTGAGATAATTCATAGACTTCATAATGGGAAACAACTCACGAAAAATTCACCAAAACAATACTAAAAGTTATTTGTTAAATTTCTATTTACCGCAAATATTTAGCTAGCTTAAAGCAAATTCAACGTAAAGATCCTTTAATTGAAAACCGTAAGATTACGAAAGAAATTTTTCCAAAAAAAATAAAATAAAATACCAAATTTATTTTATGTTTAGAGAAATTTAAATCAGGAAGAAATTTTCTTCTATATTTGAATTTATTCTAAAAATCGGCTGGTCTATATTATTTCTACCAAGTATTATTTTCCTATAAGCTCGTTTTACAAATTTAATTAATATAGTTTCATACATTAATTAAATAAAATCTTATATTTTTTTTATAAATGAAATCTAGTCATCACTGTTAAACTATGATATAATTCTAAAATTAGTATAATCTGCAAAGATGATAGATATATTGCGCTCTCTTTAAAAAATTGTGTTTGCTGTAACATGAAGTATTTCCCGAAAAAAATATTTTCTTTAGGTAAAAATCAAAATTAGATTTTATATTTAGAAATGTGTTTTTACCAAAAAACACTCTCTCATGCCAAATTTCATAACATTTGGATGAGTAAGTTTTGTGTTATCTATGCTACAAGAATTTAACTACTAAATACACAATTACTAAATATATCCAAAATAAATTTTTCGAAGAACTCATTATTTTCTAATCTCGGAGCGGGATTACTTCAAATATCACAAACGTTGATATTTTTCTAAATTTTTTTTTTTTTAGAATTTCCTCATTATCTTAAATTTTGCGCATAATTTTACTTGAATTGTTTAAGTCTTTAATCTTTTACTTAAAATTTTATTACATGTTTATTTGCATTGTAATTGAGTTTGTAAAATAAATATGGAAGTTTTTTGTTTTTTTTTTTTACTTTTCTATAAAATGTTTTATCCACTTAAATGCAACGACATGTACTTTTAATTATAATTAAAATAACATAAAATAAATATTTTTAACTTCCTGATTGAAAGTTCTTGTTTACACCGACAATTGAAATCGAAACTTTGTTTGTATTATATTTCATGGAGACTACATAAGGAGTGAAACTATGTATATTTATAAAAATAAGAGAGCAGTAGTGTTTTATGTGTACCATTGCCACAATTTTAAAAAGAAGTAATAATTCGAATCTATAAAATAAAACATTTAGGTCGTTTTAATATTAATAACTTAAATTGAATAATAATTGTAAAAAAATAAATAATTAAATGATACGTTTGACGTGTTAACGTACAAACGATGGGTCATAAACGTTAATTTGCTAACTTCACATATATTTTTGATGCTATTTTCACATCGGTACAAAAGTGATTTTAGCGCCACTAGTGGTGAAAAAAGAAGGCATATTAAACACGATGAAACTCTTGACAACTTGTATAATACAAATTTAGCCCATTTGTTAGTGTTTGATTGAGCTAAAATTGAATTACAATTTGAAAGATATGCCAGATATCTTTATCCGTATTCACGTATATCCGCAAGAAGGAAAATATATACGTTTCTTTTTCAGCGGATCTTAAACGACGGGTCATTTGCATTATTAAGTTTAAATATGTGTATAAATTTATAAATAAATGTAGCAATAAAATACTGTTAAATCTCATTAAAATAGTTTTTATTTCTTTTAAAATTACGTATTTAGCGAAAATTTAATTATTTTAACTCTTATTGTAATGAGCTAAGTGGTAATTGTTATATCTGACTACCATATCATAAGATACTAATTAGTAATTATATTATCTAAATTCAAATTTATTTTTCATATTTATTATTATTCAAATCAAATACTACTAAGTGATCTCAAAGATCACATTTCATTCAATAATTCATTGAGTTAACAAATTAAGATTCGTGGATCTGGCTACTGATTATCCTTTATCCATATTCATTATCCATTTGTAATGATCTGGCACATCCCTAAATTACATACCTATGTAAATCGAAAAAAATAATTACAAATTATAAAAGATACAAATTATTGACATTTATCAACATAAACATATACATAAAGTGAAGGTACTGTGCTTGGTAAACAGATAGAGCGCAATGCAACACATAGCAACATCGTAATATCGCAACACCTACTCAAACCATTGGTCTCGTAACATATAACATTTAACAAGTATCCGTACAGATTTACGATACGCAGTTCCGTTATCAACGAATGTTGCACGTATGTACGCTGCTTAAGATACTTACGAATGTGTGTATTGGTCTCGAAATTTTTGTCGTACGGTGATTTTCAAACAAATTTTTCGAATAGTTTTCACTGATGTTGTAGCTTTATTGATCTGGTGTCCAACAGCCACATCCACGAGCCCTGTTTATTTTCGCTTTTAATAAATATTAAGGAAATGTAAATAACATTTTTAGCTAGTAGTTCCGAAGTTTAATTACTACCTGTAATCAATGAATAATGGAAAATATATAATAATAAATAGTAAGATTTTCTAATTAATGTGACCTTTTAATCCTCCAACTTTAAACATAATCATTGTTGTAATATTCAACTTTCAAAGATTATAGTACTACTTCAGGGCTAGTTGTACAAAGTTTTTCAAGGACAAAAACCGTACGCGGATACACAGGATAGCAATATATTAATGAAATTATTCCTGATTTGAATCCAGTATTATTATCAGTAGGTAATGAACAAATGCAAAACTAAGAAAATGACTATGGAGCCTTGGTCTTGCATTTACACCCTTTGTGTTGTTCTTAAGAGGGGCTATCTTCAGCTCTGCCAAGTACACTCCTTACATAAAGATTTCTAACAGCTGTGGATAATCCCTCTTAGTCTTGTACACCCAGCCCAAGCATCGATCATATTAAGCAACTAATTTATTTAAGGGGGAGATTACGATATCCAGGGCGCCTCGATTTGACGATTAATTATGATAAAACAAGCTAAAATAAGACGAAAATGAAGAATACCAATTTTCGAGTTTTCGCCTATTTTTTTAATTATCGACACTGTTTTTTAGAAATTATCGTGCTTATGTCACATAAATATCACAATTTAAAACATTTTACAAGATTTAAATATTATTTTTTGTTAACTGACCATAATTTAAACAAAATTCGAGCACAAATAACCGAAATTTAATTCGTTTAAAAAAAAATCAACATTTGTATATTTAATACAACTATTAAAAATACATGTACGCCATTTTAGACTGTTATCAATCCATGGATTTGTTCGGTGTAGTTTGCACGGGTCGGGTTGGTTTTTAGCCCCTACGTTCAACCTGTGATTAAACTACCCATGTATTTATGGGGTATAGTTTTCACGGGTCGGGTTGGTTTTTGGCCCCTACGTTCAGCCTGTGATTAAACTACCCATGGATAACTCGAAAAATAGACGAAAACTCGAAAATTAGTATTCTTCATTTTCGTCTTATTTTGGCTTGTTTTGCCAAAATTCATCAAAAAATCGAGGCGCCCTGGGTATCGTAATCGAGCCCTCTTGATCACTCAACTGCTTACTACTCGCTTGCTTTATCTAAGCGCTGCTTTAGTCTTAGCCGTAATTTATTTATATATACATTTCTTATAAAGCGAGTTGCAACATAATACTGAAGCACCCTCCAATAAGTAAAATCTTTTAATTTTTGCGAACAAATAATTCAAGAAATATTTATCAAAATATTTTGAAATTTAGTATGCAAAATATTAACATGAAAACGGAGGGTTTGTCGAAAAGTTTTTCTCGAAAAAACATTTCTAAATATAAAATCAAATTTTGATTATTACCTTAGAAATTGTTTTCGAGAAAAACTCTCTCTCTCTCTCTCTCTCTATATATATATATATATATATATATATATATATATATATATATATATATATATATATATATATATATATATATATATATATTTATTTATTTATTTATATATATATTTATTTATTTATTTGTTTATAGATTGTCCTATAGGACCAGGAATTTTAATGGAAAAAGAAAGAGGCAAAAATTCTGAACAGAGAGCAGAACGCAGTGGACTGGAATGATTGCATTGCTCTTGGTGGAGATTACGTTGATGAATAAAGCTAATTTTGAACCAAAAAAACTGTGTTTTCTTTGTTAGGCCCGGGACTTCTCAGTCCATGTGTTATATATAATACATTTAATATAAATTAAATGTTTATAATCAATATAAATTAAATGACCATTATTAAATGAGCATTGACCATCAAACTAATTGAATTTCTTTTATTAGTTGCAAAAAATATACAAATGTATAATTAAAAATTGTTACTGAAATATTAATGTTTGATCTTGATAATTATTTTATCTTTTAAACTGAAAATTAAAAGTTCAATAGCTAATTACAGAGGTCGCGTGAGTAAAAATTAAACAACAATAATCAAACAAAATTTATATACGCATAATAAAATGACTCACATAGTTAGTTTACTCATTTTAGATTTTTTTAGTGAAGTTTAAAAATAGAATTTTCATCATTTTCAAAATAAAATTTTTTATCACATATAAAATAAATTGCTGGTAAATTTATATCCAAGATAAGTCCAAAAATATTTAATTTCTATATATTGTATGTTCTCCCCCATAGAAAAAAAGCTCTCTGGCTAAAAAATGTTACATTTTTAAAAACGAACAAATTTTGTTCCAACCTTTTGACGTTTAGAATTGTTAGAAAAATGTTATAATTTTTAAAACGGAAAATTATTTTTTATTCTTAAAAAATTAAATCGATTTAATTTAACTGAAACTTGATCAGTTTGTCCCAAATTGACATTGAATTGGACCACTGCCAAAAAAACATTTTAAAAAAGTAGGTAATCATTATTTTTTCTCTTTATTCTTAGCTTAAAAAATAAATAAGATACAGTTTTAAATTAATTTCTATAGGTTTTTTTATCAATCATTTTTAATGATTAGTTTTGGTGATTAAAAAATTGTCTGCTTTTCATCCATAGTTAATGGTTTGCAATTATTTAATATAGCCAAACGCTTTATATTACTGTAAAAATAGTTGCCTATCATCTAAAACTATTTACACTACATTCTAATATTTGTTTTATTATCTTTAAAAAGCGTAGTACTTACTAATAGTTTTTAGCCATTACCCATGATCTAAATATAGCCATTACCACAATTTTAATGATTCATTATTAAGAGAGATTGTTACCTTTACAATAAGCACACTCCTTAATAATGTTTCAATTTTCGGGCAAAAATAACTCAATGAAATTCGGTATGCTCAATATTTACATAAAACAGAGAATTTTTCGAAGACTTTTAACCGGAAACTTTTTCACTTCAGTCTCTGAAAGGCAGAACGATTATAAATTTATAATCCCCAAACATTGTTCACTACTGAGAACGTATAGAAAAAATTGCAGCCTTTATACATAGCAGAGATGTGCCAGATCGTGAAAAATGGAGATCCGTCGATACGAAAAATCAGTGTTCAGTTATCGCGGATATGGATATAGATACAGATCTTAACTTTTCAACTCAATAAATCGGTATAATTTTTTGAATTTCCTTAAAATATTTCACTGTTTATTAAATGAAATATAATTGTCACTTGTGATATCACTTAGCAGTATTTGATTTGAATAATAAAGAATTTGAAAAATAAATTTGAATTTAGATATTGTAATTAATAATTAGTACCTTATGATAAGGTAGCCAGCTATACGAATTACCACTTATCTCATTAAAATAAGAGTTGTATTATACAATTTTTACCAAATATGTAACTTGTTAGAAATAAAAACTACTTTAATGGGATTTAACAGTATTTTATTGCTACATTTACTTCAATAAATTCATATACGTAATAAAACTGAAAAAGAAACAGGCACAGATCTTTTTTTCTTGCGGATATCCCGCACATTTCTGATACATACTATGGCGTAAATCTGCCGGACTCTAGCTCTTTGTCCACTAATGTTATAATATATAAATAAATACAACTATCACCTCTTGATCATAGAAAAGGGATAGTCAAATATTTGCTCATTATGACATACTCATAAAATTCAATCAGATTTTCTTTCTCTTGAGACTGAAGTTTTTGTATTTAATTATAATATACAAGTGCCGTGACTATACAGAAAGTATTGTAAACGAAAAAAAGTTTAGTATTGAGTTTTCAAAACTAATATATAATAATAGATCCAATTTATATATTTTTAGTCTTTTAATTTAAAGAGAAAAAAAAATTACTATTTTAATAATACCATGTAAAATCTATGTCAGATAAGAGTTAAAAAAAACTAGTGGTAATTTTAAGAGAAATGAAATGCTTAAAAATTATATTTCATGTCACATGAAAATGTTTCCAATCATCAAATCATTATACTTAAATAAATATAAAATAAAATAAACAAATGAAAATAACAACTAACATAGTTAATTGTTTAGATTGTCGACATATGATTGCATTTCATTGTTTATTCTATTCGTAATTAGCATTCATAAAATACTATAAATATCCAGTCTATACAATTATATATGTATACATGTATAATAATAATATTTATTGTTATTACCTATATGTGTTTATTAGCCAAATTTGAGCTAAAATTGTGGAAAACTCAAACGTTTTACGAAAAAATGTTTTTAAAAAAAAAATTAATTTTTTGTATTTGAACTTTTCTTATATAGTTTAAATTTTGGGTTAAGGATCCATTGGACCCAATGGACTGATTTTGGTCATTCATGAAATTAAACTCACTTTTTATGTTTAGAATGCGACACTAAAATTTAAGCTCGCTATCTCTTTTTGTTTTTGAGTTATCGTAATGACGGGCGGACTGTCGGAAATGGACTAATTAAGTGTTTCTATGAACACCTATACCAAAATTGTTTGTGCGATCAATATTAGGTCAATATTATTAAAAACAAAAAAACATTTTTAAATATAAAATCGAATTTTGATTTTTTCCTTAGAATTTTTCAAAACATTTGGATAAATATTTTTTAAGTTATTTGTCCGCGAAAATTGAAAGAAATACAATGTATATTACATGTAATTTAAGTCAACAGCTTATTAGAAGCACACTCCTTTCTGTCAATAACAGTTGAGGATAATCCCTCTTAACACCTATTGCAGAAATACGATAAATACTAACAATTAAAGCTGAATTATTAGCTAGTATTAAGTATTATTTTAATTTAACATATGTTTCTGTAATTTTTGTTATTTTGTTATTTCATCATCAATATTACTTTAATAGAATCAACTTAGTAGCCAATTGAGTAAATGCGAAAAACATTTGGCCATTTAAACAGGGAGGTTTCATGCTCGAATCCTGGCAACGGGTGTTAACAATTAACGGCACCCATATCATAAATTTATTGTAATATCGGATGTAGTTGAAAATAAAAATTAAAAATAATGGATGGCCTCAGTTATAAACGTATAAGTCTGAAATACGGTGGTAAATCCCTATTATTATTATTATTATTATTATAATTGACCGAACGAATTGAGGTCTATGGTACATTTTTCAAATAATTAATTTTTCATATCGTTTGTCTGTATGTTTGTTCCGCTGTAACTTCTGAATGAGGTCTGCAGTTCACAGAACTTCTAATATATAAATTTATTGAACCTTGAACAAATTACGATCTAGAGGTATCACTTATGGAAGTATGGCCTGTATATCATTTTTTATGACAATAGAGCCGTTTTATTTAAATTTTTATAAAGATTTAGTCTACTGTATTCTAAAATTTATTTATACATTAAATAAATGAAGAATGAAAATTTGTTAATATAACAATCTAAGTTTATTAACAATAAAACTAAGTATTTAATTGTATATTGAAATCATTTGTATGGCGTTGAACGTACACATATTTTACAACAAATATATATTTATCAATTAACAGGTTACAACTATAACTGACCTACATTTAATATGATTTATACAAATCAATTTGAGTTATTGCTTGTATAAGAAGTTGTGTAGTACCTATTATAAATTTTTAACTTATTACCAAGATTTTTATCTGAAGTTTATTTTTATTATAAGCGTGAGAATTTAACTTACTTCACATGATCAAATTTTTTATTTAAAGGAGGATTGAAACATAATAACTGCAACACCCTCCATTATGTAAAAATCATTCAATTTTCGTGCCAAAATAAATAAATCGTAACCAAATTTGAAAATAATGTTTTGAAATTTAGTTATGCATAATACTGACATGAAAACAGAGTTTACATCGAAGAGTTTTTTGAGAAATACAATGCATATTGCATGTAACTTAAGTCAACAGCTTGTTGGAAGCACTGTGCTTTATGTCAATAAGAGCTGTGGATAATCGCTCTTAAGTCTATAATATAAAAAATAATTATTGCTTTTAATTGTTTCATTTTTTAAACGGTTTTTATAAATTTTTTCTTTAGCCTCCAATTTTTATTTGCTCCTATTTTAGTACAAAGGATCATCAGTAATTATAATTTTCTTTTTAACTTACTTATAAAATTGGGGATAAACCAATTTTTAGTGACTATCACCCAAAATACATATCAATAAAAAATAAAAATTTAAAACCGAATTTTAAAAAAAAATTACTAAAAAGTAAAAAATAATTTTAAGTTAAATACTTGTATCAATAATTTACTTTTAAAGCCAAATCAAAGATTTTATTAATTTAAGGTAGTGATTTTCAACTACTGTGTCGCAGCAGTTTTGTTGAATTATTTACCCTTATTTGAATTTTCCCATAGAAATGTTTCAACTAAAAGTTGTAGAGCTTAAAATGTTCTTTGAACATGCTATGTTTGAAGAAAATCGTTGCAGCAATTTTTGAGAAAATCGTAAAAAGTTGAAAATCACAGGAACAAGTTGGCCACCCGGTAGTCCGATTTTAATCAAAAACTTCGCGGCATGTCTAGAGTTAATATATGAGGACAAAACACCTTCTGAAACCCACTTTTTTGGATTCAGGAGATCTCAAAACATGTATTTCCGGTGAAAACTCGAAATTGAAAATTTCACACGATTGCAATAAAGTAAAATATAGATACATACGGTAATTCTACTTAATAAATAAAACTTTCTTTAGCAATTTGGTTGAAAGTGAAAAATAAATTCAAAAAAATTTGAAAAATATCAAACAAAATTTCGTTTAAATCAGGGAATTTTTTAAAGGCATATTTTACGGGACTCTAGGGCGCCAAAAAGAGAAGGTCAAGATTGATTTCAAGGCACTTTATATAGATAACATATAAATAACCGCAGACTTATTTAATATATAATATATTATAATACATCAATAATAAAATTATTAACTATAACGTAATTTGTATGATGTAAAACAGTTAATGATCAACTTAAAAACAAAACATTGCTAAACCGTATAGAGGTATACCGTATCTCCTCGGTGTTCGAAACACTTGAAGGTTTTCAAATATACACACATACCTTTAAAAAAAACAATTTTGCTCTAAGGTAAATAATAATTAAATAATAATACAGTATGTTAAAATCAATATACCAGCAAAGCCTATCCTTAGAAATGGATATCATTTTACATTTTCCAATTGCCGTTATCATGTTTCATGTTAAATCAAGGATACATAATGTACTTTTACCATCCAAACTATACCAGGAGTAAATAATTTATTAATTACTTATTTATTCGAATTAGTTAATTAATTTTTTATTGTTTTATTTTAGATATATTGAAGCAACTTGTAAAATAGCGAACACGATTCGTCAAGGAGGGGTGATTGGCCTATGGGCCTCACCAACACCTGTCAAACGTACGGGGGTGAAGCCCGGACCCCCGGCGACTATGCGACATACCGGCTTTAGTAAACTTGGTGGCCTTATAAATACTGCTGTGAATGCTTCTAAACGACAATCAAGTAAGTATTTATTTTTATTTAGTGCAAATGTGGCTTTATAATTTCTTTTAAACGACCAAATTAATTGAAAATTATATACATAAATTAAAATATTGCAAATGTAATTAATGTATTATTTCTATTTTCGAGCACAAATAACTCAAAGAATAAATAACCAAATATACCAAAATTTTATAAAATTTGGAATTCCAATAAAATTTAGTTACTACAATCTTAATGACGGAAATTTAAATTTCCGTTGGATTATTATTTTTTACTTATTTATGCACGAAAATGCAAATAAAAACTATTATACCAGGGTAGATAATTTTTGAAAACAAAAAAAATTATAGTAGAATGAAACCAATTGGAAACGGAAGATAATATGATAAAAATGAAAGGAAAAATAAATTACGGGCGATCTGAGTTCGGGAAGTAGAGGGGGGTAAGTTGTAGGTAATAAAAAGATCTGCAGCTTTTGTATTTACATTTTTTTCACATAACATCAAAATTTATGTGAAAATTCACATAATAAAGTTCTTAGTTTTTTATTTTTACCTTTTACAAAAAAATTTTTTTCCACGAAAACTTACCATTTTATTCACTGTTCCAAATACACTGTAATTATTTTTTTGATTTAAAATATTTATTTTTTCACCTGATTTTGAATAAATTTCGAAAAAGCACCCTAATTTTGATGTTATGTGAAAAAAGTGTGAATACAAAAGTTGTAAATCTTTTTATTACCCACAACTTTGCCATTTAAATTGTTTCCATTGGACTTATAGTTTTGCCGGAAATCGAAATAAACCATGTTTTACTCTTAAAAACTCACAACCTCCTACTTCCCGAACTTAGATCGCCCGTAATTTATTTTTCCTTTCATTTTTATTATATTATCTTGCGTTTCTAATGGGTTTCATCCTACTATAATTTTATTCCACTTTTTATCATTTTTTAAGACTTCTACTCTTGTATATATGCACACTACATTAGAAATTTTCTTGATTATAGTTATCTCATTTTTTATTCTAATTTCCCTTATTCCCTTACATCCAATTAGCGAATTATATTTTGTCTCTCATTGTTTATAGGCTAATAAATTAATTTTATCGATTTCTTAAAACAATATTACTGATATTCTCATAAAAAATATTTAAATAATTTTCTAATATCTCAATTAAATATAAAAATATATATCTAAGCGTGAATTGAACCCACAATTTCCTTCGTGCGGAATAGAGCTCTAACGAATTGAGCACCCGGTAGTATAAAATTCGTGTACTGCAATTATTCCAAATATTTATATCATGCATTTAAATTTGTTTTCAGTTCTATATTAAATGATTTAAAATATTTTGTGAATTCATCAAATTTTTAGTAAATCTTGTAGAAAGCATTTAAAGACTTGATATTGTGAACAATTTTTAGAATTTATGAAAATTTTTTTCAAAAGAAAATTAAAAATTATTTGTTTTTAAAAAAGGACTATTTTTTGTCCTTATACACCTCACATCTTTAATATATTGCTCGTATATTTCATACGTCTCGAGTAAGATCATCATCGTGTTTCGGAGTATTTTAAGTAACTAGATCGAAAAATTTTATAGAATAATCCAAATTATTTGTTTTCAAAATGTACCTCTCAAAGACGTCAACTATTTTATAAGCTTTTTTAAATTCAATACATTATAGTACACAAAAACTGTATTATTTTGATTGAAAAATTGGTAGCATATTCTATTAGCTAATGTTTCATATACATCAAGTTGCCCAAATCGGAGGTTCATTCAAGTATATATGTGATTTCGAGAAATCTATTTGGGAAACCATCTCTTTCTTGATTTGTTTATAAAATAAAAAAGTTTTCTTCGACAAAAAATACGAGCCTTAAATGTAGTTGAGATTTTTGATATCGAAATATGAAGGCAATTACAAAATATATATGGCGGACACAATATATATACCGGGAATAATATAGAAATTAAAGTTGCTCATAACTCATCACATAATACGATTTCTATGTACAGAACACAGATTAAACTCTATGATTGAAAATTGATTTGTTACTTTAATATTTAACAAAAACATCTTAAAAAAGTTTGATTTTCGCAATATCAATTTAAAAAAAAAAAAACAATCATAAAATTTTTACGACTTGTTAAGTGTTTTCTATACTCTATACTAGACAAATTAATCGTATATCTACATGTTCAAAATAATAATTAATAACAATTAATTGCTTAATAATATGAAAAATACTTCCTAATTAAAAGTTAATTAAAAAATATATTTCTAATTTGAATAAAATTCTTAATTTAAATAATAAAATGACATTCTCAGTCGATAAAATGTAGAAAACTGTATTATTGGCAAAGGAATATCAAATTTTTTATTTAAAAAAAATATATATATATATTAACATTAACCCCCGATTCTAATAATGATTATTAATAAGTGATCAATAAAATTTATTAAATATTCTATTAATAAAATCATTTTACTTTCTCTTTGAAACTAATAATAGTTGATACATATTTTATAAATTCATATTTCGCGCTAGATCTATGTTAACATGGCGGTCGTCGCATTGTAGCTTGTCAGCCCTGACCTCGATTACCGACTATGTTAGTTTAGTATTAAACACTTTTCTGTTTTCGTGAAATAATGGAAGGTAATCTTCAATTGGTTATGTTAATGTTATTAATTTTATTTATTTATTAAAATAAAAACAAAAATTAAATTCCATGAATTTAATTTTTAATACAAATCACAAGACCGATTGTAAAGGTTGTCGGTCGAACTCCAACCTATAACAAATTTTCAAAAGAAAATGTGTATTATTTTTTGTAGGTAATGGAGATGTACAGTGGTGCTTTTCACAAGTAAAAGGTACCCTAGACGATGAAGTCACAGAAGCCGATATAATATCATGTGTTGAATTTAATCATGATGGTGAATTACTTGCAACGGGGGACAAAGGTGGACGTGTTGTTATCTTCCAACGGGATGCCCATTCGAAAGTATCAATACCGCGTCGTGGTGAATATAACGTATACTCAACATTTCAATCACATGAACCTGAATTCGACTACCTCAAAAGTTTAGAAATTGAAGAGAAAATTAATAAAATTCGATGGTTAAAACGTAAAAATCAAGCACATTTTTTATTGTCAACAAATGATAAAACAATTAAATTATGGAAAGTTAGCGAACGCGATAAACGTGTAGAAGGTTAGTTTTGTTAAAAATAACCAACATGTTTAACATCATTCGCACTAGACCAAGTTTTTTTTTTTATTGAAAATTGTGATTAAGCATTGATTATTCAAAGTGTTTATTTGCATATTCGTGTGAAAATCTAGAAAATTATTCATACGATAATATTGTTTACATTGAAGGCTTTTATTGGTGTTGTGCTGAATAAGTAAAATGATGTAATTTAGAAACAATTACAAATTTTGTAATTCCTATCCGGTAATACTCTAATCAGCAATTTATGATATATATTAAATGCGAGCACTTACACTTCCAATAATGGTTATGACTGTTTATGGTATTCGAAAGACCAATTTTGTTCAAGAGCAAAAGAAAGTTTAAAAGCATAGAAAAAATAGAAACTAAAATCGAATTTTTCTAATCACATCACGTACGCTGTACATATCAAATAAATATTTTAGCATATTCGGTTTTTCTGCCGGTGTTCTAGAAAAATGATATATAATATATTCGTAAATGCTAGACCGTCCTTAAATTTGTAAAATAAATGAATAAATAATCAATTTAAGCCACAAACATACGCTCTCTAGGTATGGTCATAGTTTGGTCTAATTTGCATAATATCATACATGGATGGTATAAGCCTTTCGATTCATAAATAAATTTTTGAGGGGTTTATGAAATTCGCTTGACAATACATACATTATCTAATGCTGTCTTATTTATAGTTAAATAAGTCTTGGGTAGAGTGTATTTAACTCGGCCATCCATCTGCTATCATCTGCTTTTAAGTATAACCGTTAAAATACGAAATGGTAGTGTAATTATTGTTTGATATTTTACCTTCTTTTTCAAAAAAAAAAGTTAACATTACGGTTCTGCGTAATTATATACAAATCGTTATATTTTTCTTAGCATTCGATATTCAAAAGTTCTAGAAATACAGATTAATTTGGAATAAAATTATTCCAATACAATTGCCATTACAAATTAAGGCAGATCTAGACCAAAGTGGCAGTTAATTTTTATTCGTTGAGAACAGCAAATAACTCTTTTCATAAATTTAGAAGGCAAAATACTTTTGAAATTAAACAGATTTATTTTTCCTGTTTTTTGCTAAAAAAAGATTGTTTTTCAAAATAATCTAGAAACCAATAAAAATTTGGAAATTTTGACTAATATTTATTTGAAGATACTTAAATATTGAGATTGATTTGAATATAACTATTTCTATAATGTAAAATTACCATAAATATTCTCTGTTTAAAGGTTACAATACTAAAGAAGAAAATGGACATATTAGGGATCCATCGTGTGTGACATCGTTACGTGTACCATCGATACGGCCGATGGAATTAACAGTTGAAGCATCACCTCGTAGAATATTCGCAAATGCACACACCTATCATATTAACTCAATATCTGTAAACTCTGATCAGGAGACCTATCTGTCAGCGGATGATTTACGTATCAACCTTTGGCATTTAGAAATCACCGATCAGAGCTTCAATATTGTTGATATTAAACCAGTTAATATGGAAGAATTAACTGAGGTGATTACAGCAGCTGAATTCCATCCAGTTGAATGTAACTTATTTGTGTATTCTAGTAGTAAAGGTATGTAACCTCGCTTAAATTATTGATTATAATACTCCACAAATGAGCACTGGGTTATAGTGTTTCACTCATTGGTGGAGTGTTTAATCAATAATGAGGTTTTATTCTTATTTCTTTTATTAAATAAGTATCTAAATAGTTATATTATTAATAGATTTATTTTAAATGCATATTTGGTGCTAGATGATTGTAGGACCTTGATAGTTTTTGAAACAAATTTTACCTATTTTTTGAAATGTTAAATTTTGAAATATTTTCAACCATATTAAAATTTCAGAATTCGCTTTAAATTTTTTCCATGTTTTTACCAAAATGCCTTAAATTGATATTTTCGCGAAAAAAACGCATTAAATAAATGTAAGTAAATTTTGTGAATGTTATTCCCATTAGTAATCTAGCAACACAAAGCTATGGAAATAGGATCTATTAAAACAATCGGGATTTAGGAAAAATTAATTTTATTTTGGCAAGAAATTATACATGTATTAAAGCTTACGCTTTTAGTGTACTTTTCAGAGGGTATACCAACATAAAATAAATAAAACGTTAAAAATAGCGTAAACTCTAATTGTACACTACTAAAGTTGTCAACTTTAGAATAAGTAATTGCTGAACATTGGAAATAGTAGTCTAATAATTCCAAGCAGAAATATTTTGACTTATTTTTGCAACTAATACTTTCTTTGGAATACGAACTTTATAGAATTTAGAATTTTCCATACTTCATTTAAATTATTATACTTATACTTTGTCTCAACCTAAATTATAGTAAATGAATGAATTGGCATATTCGGTAAAAACATCATCCAAACAGTATAATTCAAATCTAATTTAGTAATTAGAGGATATAAATCGGTTATTTTACCTTCACATATACTAGAGACAGCAATCTACAGATGAACTGACTTTTGTGAAAAGTTTGCTTCTGGATATGTTTATATGTCGCCCAATCTCGAACTTCAGGTAATATAAACGTCCACAGAAAGGATGAATAGATTATCAATCTAAAAGAATAACAACTCTATTGAACAATAAACCCCACTCACGGTGACACCCTATTCTTATAAGGAAAAAAATATAGACCATACCTCTTTATCGTAATTGATTTATATATTTCAATAATATATATACACCTAATAAACATTTCATCATACTGTTAGTGATAAGAACAATAATTTGTTATTACTAAACTCCTGATAACCCGATTAGGCTAAAAAACTTTACAGTAAATTTTCTGAATGTGATAAATATAAAAAGTATACAAAAGTGTGTATACAAAAATTACATTCGATTTAAGCTTTTCAAAAATTTCAGTACATAAATTTTTATGATACTAAATTTAACAGGATTCATATTATGAAATTTAAGAAGTTTAAAAAGAAAGTTAGAAAATATTTCAGTTGAAATATTTTGAAACCAAATTATAATAAAATTTTCCATTCGGGACATTTTTAGAGTCTGAAACATGTCTATAATCAGTTTCCATTAGTACTTAGGGATTTTATCAACAACTGTTAAAAGCATACAATTTTCAAGCACAAATAACTAAAAAATATTCCAAATGTTATGAAATATGTTATGAAAGTGTTTTTCGAAAAGTTTTTGTTAAAAAAACATTTCTAAATATAAAATCAAATTTTGATTTTTACCTTAGAAATTTGTTTTCAGGAAACACTCTTTGACAAGCAATAAGTTTTTATGTCAATATTGTGCATACCAAATTTCATAACATTTGGATGATTAGATCCAAATGTTATGATACATGTTATTTAGATCAACAGCTGTTTAGAAGCACACTCCTTTATGTCAGGACAACAGCTGTTGATAAATCGCCTTAAAAATTATCTATTTTAAAATATTATCTATCTTATGTTTCTTAAAATAATATTTTCCAAACTTTTAAAAATACAATATTCTTTTGATTTTTAATTTTTAGTAAAGAATAAATTATAGTACTGGGCTCGTAAGCATTTTATGTGATGATAAGCATCCGTCAAAAAATTTATGAGTACAAATTTTTCTCCAACAAAAATTCCAATAAGTGAATAAGTGAATTCCAATAAGTGAAAATAGTTGTCTTTCACGGATCTCGTAAAATTTTTATTTCCCGCACAAGATTAAAATTGACGCAAGAAAATGTTAGTATTGTAATAGGAAATATTGATAATAATTTCAAAAGCCATATTATCCTACAATCGAAAATTATCTCCGTGAAAGAGAATTCACTTATTTTAATTTTCATAAAAGAAGAATTTATGTTTCTATTTATAATTAAGTTACATACAATTTAACCTGCTCTGTGTAATTTATTGATACACCATGTTTATACAATATTATTTTGCAGTGTTTTTCATTTTCAATCGTAAACATAAGTAATTAGACTCAATTTAGCAATTCACTCAGAGATAAACATTAGTATGTTCTCATTAATGAAATACAGAATATATTCGAAGGTTTGTTCTAGAGATCGATATTAGATTCTCACATTTGCTATTCTGCTTTAGGAACCCAAAATCAAATAAATCACGAATTTAATGAAAACTCTCAGAGTTTTGTTAATTAATGAAAATTTTCAAATAATATTTTGAAATTACTAACTTATATTCTTATGTTTCAGGCTTTAAATATGCTTAAGCTTCCAAAGACATTTATTATTTCCTATCCTTGATCCTTATATTTCTCCATGGTAAGTCTCCAAATCCATTTTATATAAAATTTGAACTTCGAAACTTTGAAAAAAGAAATAGTTTATAAAATAATTTGAGTTATATTACCCTTGAAAAAGGGTTTTTGACATAACTTTTTTTTTTTATAGGTACGATAAGACTATGTGATATGAGAGCAGCCGCACTTTGCGATCGACATGCAAAATTATTTGAAGAACCAGAAGATCCAACAAATAGAAGTTTCTTTTCAGAAATTATATCTAGTATTTCCGATGTTAAATTATCAAACTCTGGTCGATATATGATTTCTAGGGATTATTTATCTGTCAAAGTATGGGATTTGCATATGGAAACTAGACCTATTGAAACTTATCCAGTAAGTTAATATTCTTTATATCTTCATTGAAAAACTGAGTATCTTAAATAAAATTGGAAAATGGCGATAATTGAGATTTCAGCAAAATATAGATAGTTTTAGGAAAATTTAGTTATTACACAAGGTGTTTCAAAAAAATTTCTTAATATAACAGAAATGACAACACTATATATAAATTAATAAATTCTTTCTTCATTTTATATTGTCTTATAATAGTTTAAATTTGGTGTAGCATATAGTTTTCAAACGATATTTTTGAATGTCTAATGATGCTCAGAATTTTTCTATGCTCCAGCATCCATCCCATTAACGGCCAATGCTTTTCTTTGGTGTACTCTGCATTGATCTGTCAGCAGACTTCTGGATTTTTAAAGCAAACGTTAAGACTTCTTTATACTCCAGCATAGATCTATTAATAAATATTTCTTTATTCATTCACGAAATTCTCATATTCTTTCGATCTCTAAGATAGTCTTACTAAGCAATTTTTTCCGAAGGTGGATGAAACTAGAAAATAAAAATTAAAAATTTCCTCTGAATTTTGTGTAACAATGGCCAAAAGTTATTTAAAGCACCAATGCTTGAATCAATTCCGATATATTTTGCGCTAATTTCAGATTGAAGCTTTGATTAGATTTAAACAATCTGGTTTAATTTGTTCTCTTCTTTAATTTTTTGAAAAACATGCTTTAAAATGAATATGTCTGATTTTAAATAAGGAATTTTTTTAGTATTTACAGTGGGTTTCTCAAATATTTTTGATGCTCGGTACACCGAAATTAGAATTTATGATCAGACTCAGTAATAATTTTTATTTTTAGGTACACGAATATTTACGATCAAGATTATGTGCACTGTATGAAAACGATTGTATATTCGATAAATTTGAATGTTGTTGGAATGGTAACGATACAGCAATAATGACCGGTTCATATAATAATTTCTTCCGAATGTTCGATCGTACAACAAAACGTGAAGCAACTTTAGAAGCATCACGTGATATTGCCAAACCAAAAACTGTATTAAAACCGCGCAAAGTGTGTACAGGGAATAAACGAAAAAAGGATGAGATTAGCGTAGATTGTTTAGATTTCAATAAAAAAATTTTACATACTGCATGGCATCCCACTGAAAATATAATTGCTGTAGCCGCTACAAATAATCTATTCTTATTCCAGGATAAATTCTAGCGAAAATAATATTAAAAGAAAATAAAAGAAAAAAAAAACAAAAAAAATTATTACTAAAATAAAATTTAGGTTTTAAGTTAGGTTTATATATAAATATATAAAATTTAAATATCTTTTTTGTTTTTTTGTTTTTTTTTTTTTTTCTCGTTTTGGTTATGATATTATGAGCCAGAGTAGTTATTTGATACCACTCAAATCATTAATCGTAATAATGCCTTACAGTGCCATTGTTTTGGATTTCCAAATTTCAGAATATTCTCAAGTTACTATTATGCAGCATATACCATAATTTAATTACCAGATATTATTTCTTTAAAGTTATAGAAAATATTTTTCCTATTATTTGGAGACATACATAGTGAAACATTTTGTATCAAATAAAATAAAAATTAGTTTGGGTTTAAGTTTCATAAATTTTTTGAAACCATTTATATGAGTCGATGTTTTGAAAATAGTCATATATAATATAACAGGATAAAATTGAAACTTAAACGTAAAGTAGTTTTATTTTATTTAATTATGGAAAGTACTCTAAAATTATATAATTTTCTTTAGCCTGTCAAGAAATTTTTTTAAAATAATGTTTGCTACGCTTGAAAAATTCACTAAAAAAATGATCTAAGATTAATCAAAACAATGAGTTTTCATATTCTTCATCTCATCCAAACTTTTTAGAAAATAATAACTGTTAACTAAATGCTGGGCACTATGTATGTTGTCTCTCGACACGACATCTGTTAATGGCTTTTTATATTTATTGTAATAAAGAAAAACATCACGCATATCTGTTATACAAATGTCGTTGAGGGACTTAGAGATGTTGTCGGCATCAGAAACAAGGCATATTCAACACACACTAATTTTTCAGGATCAAACAAATTTTAGATGGCTTTAAATATTGTCGATGTATGAAAACATTAAATTTTTCTCTTAAAATTGGTCTTGAAATATTTGCTTTTATATAAGCTTGTAAGTGTGTGTTTTTTTATAAAGTCTCAAAATTTAAAATAAAATAAAAAATGTTCTGAATTTGGGAAGTTCGTTAGTAACTGACCAACGAAAAAATAGCGAGCGATTTATTTCAGGCGTGGATTTAGTAGGGGTAATACCGCTTTCTTAGCCTCGTCTGAATTATCTTCTTTCACATTTTCAGTTAAGCATAAAATCCATAAGGCAGCAGTATAAATAGCCGAATCATCTATGTGACAATACATGTAAACAAAGTTATGTTATTTAAATTATGCTTTTTCATTGTAAAGATGACTCAGTTATTTATCTTTTTGAACATTTGAAGCTAAAAATGTACGTAAAATTTCACAAGATATATCTATAAAAAAAATCAAAATACCCAATGGAAAAGCGTTCTTTTATTAATACACAAACTACCAAAGGTATATGTGCACAATATTCCCTATTAGAAGAGAGAATAAATTGCAAAATCTAGGATAAAAAATTATCCCAGGCGGTTGCGAACTTATTTATCTCCCCTGAAGTTTGTAATTTTCTCTTCAAAATTAATGTGGTTTATTAATTTATAGAAAAAAGTTCATATTCTTCAATAGATATGTTTTATAGGTATATACATATGTTTTAAAATCGATTAAAAAGCGGTATGATTTTATTTCTAACTGGTAATGTGAAAAAATATAGTTGTTTATTCATTTAATTTTTTTAAGAAAAAAAGAAAGTACTGCTGTTTATTATTAGTAAAAAAATAGCATTATGTAGATTTCTTCAAATTAAAATAATATTTTTATATAAGTAATTTTTATATTTTCGGTCTAGTTCAAAAATAATAAGAAAAAAAATAATAATAACCCAAAAAAAAAAAAAAATTATAAATATAATACAATTTATAAAAATAAGTCAGTTATAATGGTCATTAACTTCTCGAATCGAGAGCATTCAGGTATAATATGCGTTTTATAAAAATAAAATAATACAAGCTTAATTATATTTCTCAATCAAATACAGTAAAAAATCCACAAGTTTCTAAAATTAAAAAAAAAATTTAGTTATGGGAATTTGGAATTAGATTTTGAAAAATGAAGGATTGTGAAGCTTTCTAGACGATTTAAGTTTGTTATTTTTAAATAAACATTGATCTGATATATGCTAGAAGTAATGAATTAATTTTAAAAACATTCAAGAAACAGGAATTCAAATAAGAACGATTCATATAGATTTAAAGTTTTTAGAAACTACAATATATATCAATTTAGAACAATAAGATTTCATATTTATCCTTTAATCACTTTAAACATATCCTAGATAGATTGTCGTAATTGAAATTTCAAATTTACTGTTTTTGTTAGTTTTTGATAGGCGAAATATCCATTTTATGATTGTTGCACTAAATAATTTTACAAAAACTTCGTTTTGAACATGATATAAATTTTGATGTATTTCTTGTTCAACAGAAATCAGGCTTTAAACGTATTTCACTATTATCCAAAGTATTTTTCGAAATTAAAAATTAAAGTATGCAGAAAACTTTCGTGTGGTAAATGTAAATTTATTTGAAAATGTATATTTATATATAGGAAACAATTTAGCTTAAAATGAGACAGATACAACTATAATAAATTGGACAATAAAGGAACACAATATTTATTTTAAAAAACTTAGTATCTAATCAACATTTAATCTATTTTGTTTTCGAAATTTAATCCAAAGGTTTTTCAAATCCAAATTCAAATATCCAAAACTGAATTAACCAAAAAAACCACGAATATACAAAATTAGGTAGGAAAAAACAATTTAATTAAAAACAAGTAATATTGATTTAGCCTCTTCTAGAATTTTATTTTGCGATCAATACAATAATTATAATAATAATAAAAAACAATGTGGTAATCAAAAAATGTACCCACTTATAAAAATTAAAATCATGTTATTGTGATACGATGCAAAAAGGTTTTTTAGTCGAAAATTGTATAATTCTAAAAAAAAAAAAAAATTATGTAAATTAATTAAAGTATAAAAAATTTTTTTAAAGAAAATTCGAGTTCAAATTAAAACAAACCTTCCAAAGCCCATTAATTTAAGTCGAATCTTCATTATCTTTATCATCGTCTTAAAGTGATGAAATGAAAAATTTTAATTCAGAATTTAATTAATTGTATTCAATTCATCTCAAAAGGAGTCATTTATTTGTTTTTAATTTCATTTATTTCAATTTCTATTTATTAAATATCGTACTGAATAAACTACTATTCATATGCTATAGAAGAATAGAATAAATAATATAATGGAAACTTTTAACTTTGTCTAATTTATACTTAAAAATTTTTTTAAAATTACGAGTGCACTTTCTACTTATAAAATGATTACCAAGTAATGAATAATTATTCTTTTATTTTGGAATTACATAGGGAAAGCAGGTCAGATTATTTTGAATGAAGAAACTGTGGGTGAAGTTGATAAATATTTTTAAGGTATTTATAATTTCAAATTTAATAAAGGGGAAGTTTAAGGTCTATTTGATTATTTTAAAATGTAAAAATTGAATTTTTATTTAATTTTTGGCTTTTGTCGCAAATATGTAACACCTCCGGCTTATGTTCACTACCAACTTTATGACCTGTATTGGTAAGATGAATGGAAAAGTTAGAAGTCTTCATAACTTCAACATTCATCTTTTTTTCATTCAAAATAATCTTAACTGCTTTTTCTATATATTTCCAAAATAAATGAATAATTATTCATTACTTGATAATAATTTTTTTATAAGTCGAAAGCGCACTCATAATTTTAAAAAAATTTTAAAGTGAAATTTAGGCAAAGTTAAAAGTTTTCATTATTTTATAAAAATAGATTTTCACAAAATAAATACTACATCTATAAATTTTTTAGAAAGGATAAGAAGGAGCGTTTCTCCCTCCTTACTTTTAAGACTTTCTATTCGCGTATTTATCTATTACATAAAAATACATTTTATAATATATTACTTTTAGTTTTATATTAATAATATATTAACTTTCTCGCCTTGGTATATATTTTCTAAACCATTAATACTTGTTCCCTTTTGGAAAAGTTCTAAAAGTTAAGAATTAAAATGAAACAATTTCTATGATAAGATGTTTTATCATCAAATGTCTGTTTTTACCAAAGATTTGGACTACAAAAGCAATCAGGATTATTAAAAAAATGGCTAATTTTGAGATGCGTTTTATCAAATCCATTAATTGTTGAATGTAGAGAACTTATTCAATCCAACACGAATTTCTTAAAAACCTTAGTGTGTCGCACTGCACTAATTTTATTAAAAAAAAGTTTTAGCTTTATTTTGTTTTTATTTAGGTAATAATAAAAAAAGATGTAAATAAAATAATGTTACATTCCGCCCCAAAATAATTTCAAGTATTTATTTAAATGATTCAAATGTATTTATTGAGAAATCATACACGCTTCGAGTGATAAAATAATTGTACTTAATATTCTGGGTAATTTAATATATTATTAACGTGAAATGCTCAATTTTATATTCTGATTTTTGTACACCAGAGAAGTATTTACTGTTATTTAAGAATTATTGATCACTGTTAAATGATTTTTACTCAGAATGTTGTTTAAATGGGTAAAACTAAAATTAAATCAAGTTTATAACGCTTTTTTAGGATGGCTTACCTATTTGTTGAGTTAAAATACTTGTATAGACTGATTAATAGTCGTTTCGTCGAATCATACACTAATCGATTTTTCAAGTGTTCATTTAAAACATAACATGGTGGCAATCAAATTTTGAAAATATTTTCAACTACATTTAATGAAAATTGTTCAGCTGGGTTAAATTTACTAAAAATTTCAAAAAAAAACGGCATTCATTGAGTGGTATTGAAAGTAAAATAATATTTAATTTTGCTGAAAATATTGCAATCCATCACCTTCTATGACTCTAGAAGTAATAGTTTTAGTTTCTATTGACTTCTATTGAATTCTACTTCTATTGAAAAGATTCTTGAACAAAAAATTGAAAAAGATACTTCAGTAAAAGTGGATGTTTTTAATATGGTGAAGTTATCATCCTCTACGAGAAATGGTTAATGTGTATGGCTTTTGTGAATCGAACATTTGAATAATTAGAAGTACAAAATATAAAAAATTCAATCAATTCAACTATAATGATTTAAACTATCATTAAATAAAAGAACGATAAAAAACTCGAAATGAAATTCGCTTTTTCGACTTTAATTGCCAAAAATTTATCTCAATATCGAAATATATTTGAATCTTTTTCAACAGAGTAAGAAAAAACCAACATTTTGTTTCAGATAGGAAATAAATCTTAAAAAAACACTATTTTTAAATATTACTATTATTAATTGATTAATTATTAAGTGCTGTAAAAAATTTAATTATTTACTTATCATTACTTTTTGTGTAATAATACATCATTTTACTATTGTTGTGATTGTTAATTTCTTTTTTCTTTTCTTTTTTTTTGTATTCTTTGTTGACAACGACGTAATGTAATATTATTTTTATTATTTTATTTAAAAAAAATTTAATTACTTAAATTAGAATTTAAATAACTCACATACATTCACATGTAATTTCATCAATAATCATGTATATGCGATTATTATTTACCAATATTTTTTTAAAACATTTATCTATCTAATTCTAGATCGGCAGTATCAACGAGAATCTTTGTTTTAATATAAGATCAAAACTAAAATACAAAATACTGTCAAATTAAATAGTTACATATTTTGCTGCCCTAAACAAAGTGATTTTTTAGTTAGATAATTTTACTATCTGACAATGCAGTCTCTAATTGATAATAAATTTTTGTTGAATTGAATTCCAGGAAATTTTTAATGGTAAGAATGTGTGATAACTAGTAGTTTTAAATTTCGTCTCTTGGAATCCATTAGAGGCGATTGTCATCTCAAATAAAGGTTTTACAGGCAAAATGATTTTGACAAAAGTTATTGAGGGGAATATTTCCAACAACTTCTTTTTTTTTAACTTTGATTAGATTGAGTTTAAATATTATGCAATCGATGTCCTACAGAAATTCTAATACTAGACATAATTAATTGATTGACCTACATATACTTGTGATTGTTCTTTATATAGTTTGCAATATTAATGACATGTAGATATCGAACCATGATAAATACTATTTAACTGGGTACGTTTGCGAACGCTGCTCACGTAAAATATCCAAATTTATCTTTAAATTTGAACTTGCAGTTAAAGAGAATACTGAAAGTAATATTAAACAATTTCTCGTTTGCTAGTAGACGATCTTGTTTTAGTTGGATATTTGCGAATTGTAGCTAGAGATAAATGTTAAGTGACTGTTTCAACAATTCTTTTTTCTAATGTGAATCAAAAATCATTAGTGATTAAGTAATCCTGCTATGTTCCGTTTTAAAAATTTAGTCTTCCAGTATTATCTAAGACAACAGTACTATCAAAATAGTAATATCATTTTTAGAATGAAGATATTGATTAATATTTGTATTGATGAAATTTTTTAGACGCGGAAAGTTCACGCACAAAACTACTATAATTTTTAAGTCTTTATCTTGAAAGTGCGAATGTGTTTCTATCCAAAAAAAGTTTTGAAATAGACATTCTTATGACAGGTAGTTTGCAATTTTTCGATGGTAACCATAAAAAATTGATTCAAAACCTCTCCAATCAAAGTAATAAGTGAAGAAATTGTTCAAATAAAAATTGCTGAAAATAAATTACATTCTGAGTAATTTCTGAAATATGAAAGTTAACCAAAGTTTTCTTGGGGAATAAAATCGTGGAAAAGAAACGAAATTTTGGATGTATTTCAATTTATCACATCTATATGAAAATGATCATTTTAAACATATATTTTGGAAATGAACATTATATACAAGATATTAGCCGATTTATATTATACAAGCTTTTCTCGGGGAATAAAATCGTGGAAAAGAAACGAAATTTTGAATGTATTTCAATTTATCACACCTATATGAAAATGACCATTTTAAACACTTTTGTTTTTTACAATTCCTGAAAATAATAAAATATCAATCGATTTATGTATTTAGATAATTTTTCGATTTTGCTTAAAAATGGTGATAAATTTTCTTATTATAGAAATTTCTCAGTGTATCAATTGTCATTTGAAACAATTCTTTTATGAAAAATATTTTTACTTAACACCTTTATGTTGAGATTTTTACTTTTTATGCTAAAATATAATGGTATAAACTTTTTGAGGAATTAATATCGTGCTATTAACTAATATCGAAAAAATTCACGTTTTGCTCAAACTAAAAGTTGCAACAGTATCAAGTTCAGTATAACAACTGCTTTCTAAATTAGTGTTACAAAATTTTACATAAATAAGGTTATTTATCTTTCTAACTATTATTAAATACGACAGGAATAGAGCGTCTAGAAGTTAACACGCAAAAATACATACAATTCAACTGCATACTATATGCATGTAAATTGTATATTGGTCCACAGTATTTGTAAAATTCTTTAAGTTAATTATTTTTAATAATAACTAAAAAAGACAAAGAACTGCTTCCTGTTAGAACGTGGTTACCGTATTTATCATGCTATGACTGATCACTAAAAAATTTTTAGAATTACAGAGAGACCGTTTTTCAAAATGCCCACGAACTCTCAGTCTAAAAGAGTTTACAAAGAAAATTTATTTCAAAATTAGAGAGAAAGTAAAAAATTATCACTTTGATTGTTGAAATAATCACAAAAACGTCTTAATTTATACCCTCTTATTTAAAAAAATATCTATGTGATGTTTTAGTCTCATTAAGAAAAAGGTAAATTATGTACTTAATTTTTTTTTTTTAATAATTATATTTATTCGTTAGATTTTTTTTTCTTGACAAAATTGTACTTCGTGATTTATTTTCTTTATGAATTATCCTAAAAATTGTAAAATAAAATTTTCAAATAGTATTCCTGTAAATAACCAGGCGTTAGATTCAATAAAATTGTTAAAAAGTAAAATTTTTTTTAATGAGACTTTAGATATTTTGAATTACAGAATTCATTTTCGTTTCTTCTAGCAAATGTACATTAATTAACCATAGATTATATTCGAGACTATGTTATGTATTAAACGTTACAATCAAAATATTTTGAACTGCCAAAAGCTTGAGTTGGATTGGTTTTTGTTTAATTTTGAACTTTGTTTGGTCGTTAAAATTTATTCTCAAATAAAAAGTTCTAAAGTAGTTCTAGGCTAAGATTGGAAAGTTACGATGTGCTTTTCTTTATGATGAGGAAAGAGATTTTGTGTTCTGATTAAAAAAACGCTTATTAAGTCTAGAAAATAATTACAGGTAAATGATTCTTATTACTACTAAGAAGTAAGTAGGAAGATAACTTATAACGAGGAAAAATATTTAAATTACTGTTTTGTTTTCAATAGTAAACGTACATCTCTTTTTATCCCTTGATATCCGTAAGTATATGGTGTCATTTATAAATATACTGATTTTTAACTTGTGAATGCAATTATAAAATTAAAATTAATTCCGTAATTTACTATTGTAATCGAAAAATCAATCAATAACAAATACAAAAATCAATTTGCCCGAATATATTTGAAACATATTCGATAATCTGAAATTCACTATTTTATCCAGTTTTCAGATTATAGGACGAGAGGAGAAGACGATTTTTCATGTGCTCGAAGAAAATTTGAATTTATTATTAAATTATCTTTCAATTAAAAAAATAAAAATTTATTAATAAGGACGTTTTATATGTATAACAGTGGTAATTTGTTTTATATGAAACTAATTTGGACAACATATTTCATTACTAGAAAAAATGTTTTGATATAAATGCAATATTTTGAAATAATTATAGCAATGAAAATATTTATTTTATTTATATCCGCCATTATAATCTTTTATCTTAAAAACATTTAATTAATATATGTTTATGCTAAAAAAATAGCATTAAATTCAAAGAAAATAACCTTTAGAGCTCTTTTAAAACAGTTATAACTAAATGATATTTTCAATTCGATAAATGGGCAAAAATGAATTCATATTCTAAATTATTAAAGTGCGTATAGTACTTTCTTACGTGAAAAATTTATAACGGTACTCGAAAGTGTCCCTTATGATATATAAATAATAATTTTAATGAATGAGTAATTATATATTGACATGATAGAATTATTTTTCAAATTACATAAAATTACTGTAGAAAAATTTTTACGAATAGAGTAGCTGGAGCAACTAGGACCCATAAAAAAATTCGTAATTATCATTCATCTATATGGGAATTACGCCAAATTGCAAAAAAGCTTATAATGTTTAAATTTTCAAAATTCTAATTTTTATTGTAAATATAGCTAATCCAAATAGTATTCGTAATAGATTTTTATAAAATTTTATTCAATTTTTAACGAAGAACGCAATTAAATATTTTACATACTCCATTGTGCATCAGGCGGTGAACTGTTTTAAAAAGTGATTTTGCTTAACTTATTTTCAAAGCCCAAACAAAATCCGGAACCATGCCAATGGTAAAAATTTTTTTTTTTAATTATCAGTGTCCTGGATAATCTAGCGCCATCGCTCTTTGTTTTGGTAATTTCGCCCTTTTTATGAAAAATGATAATTATTACTATTTACGAAAAATTCAAGTGGATTTTTTTTTTAAATATATCTTTCGTTAAATTAATAACGTTTCATGCTTGAAATTAATTAGTCGTTGAATACGGATTTTCTTATATAATTTATTTTAAATAATTTCAATTAACACAACAACGCATTGATTAAATAGAATTGTTTTTGTTAAGGCAGTCAATTATATATGTAACATAAATCTGATTTTTACTTTTGGGTATATGGAGAGGCTAATTGAAAGCTATACATTATATCTCTATCTGAATTATTAAAAAAAAAAAAATGGAAGAAATTTTCCTAGAATTTGTATACAAATTTTAAGCAATATCTATTTATCATGTACACTATTTATCAGGTACATTTTAAAATTATATACCTTTGAGATTTTTAACGAAATGTTTATTTTTATTGTTTTTTTTAATACACCTTTATTGGAAAATAATTCAGGATGCACGTCTTCTTAAATAATACAACAGTTAATCTAGTATAAACGAATGTTTATTTCGATTTATAGTTTGATATTCCTAGATCAGTTTTAAAACTCGAACAATAAATCAAATTTAATTTCAATAGAATATTATTTCGTTTATAAATCAGTAATATCTAGCAATAATAATATCTCAGTAAAACGATACTAGCACATGGAGACAATTAAATCTAAATTTAAAGACTCAAAAGTTTACAAAGTTTCCTGAAATTTACAAACGAAAAGATTTAATCATCTGTAAGAGAGATTTAAATAATTTATTTCAAGACAAATAATTTGATGTTTCGTTTATGATACCTGCTGTTTAATATATGTAAACAATTAGTGAATTCAAATTTCTTTTGTCTCTTACGATTTAAAAATATTATTTTCTTAAATTTTAAAACTTCAACAAATTTTAAGATAGCTAGCTTCTTATACGTTATAGTTAATTTTATCTACCTTGTAAGAATGTAATGATGAAAGTTTTTCATTAAAAACACAACCTGCGACTAGATCATCATGATACTTTCAGAAATGTTGAATGTTTTTAGAGTTGGTACAAAAACAACGGAGATATGTCGTGATTTTGGTCTCTCCGATTTCGATAATCGTATGATTCTGCATTACCATAAAAATATTTAAAAATAATAAGGAAAATTTAGTCGGAAAATTTAAATGATGGAATTTTTTTATAAAAACGGTAGGTGTCGTGGAGTTTTTAATAAAAAATATTTTTTTAATTTTTAACCTTTTTTGAAAATTTCTTAATATTATTAAATTTACTTAGGTCATTTTATCTTTTTATGGTAATGTATTAAAGTGAAATCTACAATCAATTGCCTATACATGGTTATACATTTTTTATCTCCTTTATATGTATACCACTAAAATAAATGAATTTTGTTAGGAATAATATCAGATCTTGGCCTTGGTATTCACTAATAAATAAATTTTGTTAAAGAACCATTAAATAATATTCATATATAATCGATGCCTATGAAATATTAAATAATCTAAAAATTTCGATAATAAATAAAATATTGAGCATTTTTTAATATATTAACACCCCTAATAAAAAAGAAGTTATTTTCGAATCAATTCAAAATTGTGAATCAATATCAATAGGGTTCAAACGGATATTTTTATTAGGGAAGTTTTTATTTATTAGTATTTTTCTATGAAAATAATGTTTAAACCAGATCAAAAATGCTTCAAAGAAATATGAATATTAGCATACAAATTTTCATAATTTAATGTTTATAGTTTTATACATTTTGCAACTTATTGAATAAAGAAATGCGCACATTTAATTTTTGTTTTTTGAATTCATTAAAATTGTCTATATTCAATAAAAATTTAATTTCTACTTAAAGCCATTTTATTAAAACAATAGAACTACCTCCTAAATTGACGAATGTGCACCACCTGGAACTAAGTACAAATTGAAATCGGATTAAAATACTACATTAACTGATTTATTAGGCTCGTTGATAATTTTTATATAAGATTATAGATTTTATAACAAAAAAAAAAAAAAAAACAATTTTCACAGTAAATAGACCAAAATATAAAAGAAGAGAATACTAGATTAACTGATTTATTAGGCTCGTTGATAATTTTTATATAAGATTATAGATTTTATAACAAAAAAAAAAAAAAAAAAAACAATTTTCACAGTAAATAGACCAAAATATAAAAGAAGAGTATATAATATATATGCTTTTTTCGTCAAAATTTATGATATAAATAAAAGACATATTTCATATAAAATAACATTTTAGGTAAACAAATTTTTGTTTTGCTAAATACCTTAAATAAGTATTCTTAATGTACAAGAAAATCTACTTATCCAGTGAATTAATTATATGATTTTATATTAAGCTTTCGTTAATTATTTTTTTCTCTTTCATATTAAGTGGCTGTATATATATATATATATATATATATATATATATATATATATATATATATATATATATATATATATATATATATATATATATATATATATATATATATATATATATATATATATATATATATATATATATATATATATATATATATATATATATATATATATATATATACACATATATATATATATATATATATATATGTATATATATATATTTTTTTTTATCAGTGTTAAAAAAATAAATTTATTATTTGAAATTAAAATTGTTTCTAATAAACATTTGTTTAATACACCGTGTTCCAACTCATTCAATTGAAACTTGATTTTTTAAGACAAAAATACCTTTAGATAAAATATTTAAATTTGTTATCTTAAAAAAGGGAAATCAATACCAAAGTTAATCATCATAATATCAATAGAGTTAGTTTGTGCGATGAACATTACCATATCAATTTCCGAACTAGAAAGACTATTTTTCATGTTAAATAGACTCAAAGCTTGGGTGAGAACAAATGATGGTAAATGAAACAGCAATAGAAAAAATTCCAGAAGGTTTACTTGTGAATACTTGTAGTAGAATTGGTAAGCAATGGAAAATGTATAAATTTTTACGGTAATAATTTTTTTCCAACAGATAAATAAGGAAAATATTTTTATATTATTTTATAAAATGAGTCAGTCGAATTCGAAAGATTTTGCAGTAGACGAAAGTACTACATATAGACGTTAACATAAAAATACAATAAAGAAAAAGTTTTGATGTTGAACAGGTTTTATAAATTTATTTTATTAGCTTTTATAGTTCCAACTGCACCGGTGTCGTCTGTTTGTATGTAGTCAAAACTCAAGGTTCACATTACAAAAATAAATAAGATACTTTACATAATATAATACAAAAATATGGTAGCATTATAAAATTATTCTGTTTTACTTTTTGCACTTCCACAATATTTTCATAAATACTCTTTTATTTAAAAAAAATTCCAAAAATATCGTTTTTAATAACACTTATTTCCATAAAAACTTATCTTTAAAAAGATTAAAGAACTATAGTATAAAGCTTATATAAAGAAATATCGAACCATTTCTAACAATAAAATTAACAGAAGTTTCATAATGTTATTGTTATGTCATTATTGCATGTGATTGTTAGTTTTAATAATTACGAATTTTTTAACGTGGAACTTCTGTCTCTCTTCATAACCTATTTTATTACAGAGGTATGACGAATTTTGAACCTGAGAAAACATACGATTTAGAATAAATTTAAGAAAATTTTTTAATATTTTCGTATTTAGTTTTATAAAATCAGTATTATGTAGTGAAATAAATTACAAAATTATTTAAAAATTTTGATTTTTTTGTTTATTTAGGTTATACCACCATATGGGCATTGCTGCCGTTCCGTAGAAAATTACATCAGAAAAAATGAGCGGCGAAAATACTTTAACACCAATCGAAAAATTTAATTTAATAACTAGAAATTTACAAGAAGTACTTGGGGAAGATAAGTTGAAAGAAATTTTAGCTAAAAAAGATTTGAGTTTATATTGGGGTACAGCTACTACAGGTCGTCCCCATGTCGCTTACTTTGTGCCTATGAGTAAAATTGGTGATTTTTTACGTGCAGGATGCGAGGTAAGTTTTATTTTTATATTATTTTCTATATATCTCTAAAATTAGGTATATTATCAAACTTTTACGATTCCAAAACACTCTTAATAATTATAATAATAATGAGTTATAATATTAAGCTGAAATACCCGAGCAGAAACGCAATCGGGTCCTTATCACCTAGGCCTGCAGGCTCTTTGGCACATTCCTAAATAAATTGAATTGTGAATATAATTAAACACACAACTACTTTATATGGTGGTTTCTTATATTTTTTAAAACTTTCCAGAATACTATATCCCCTTTCACAATATATAAGGTTTTACTGTATTTGAATCACTTTATTTTTAGGTAACAATACTTTTTGCTGATTTACATGCTTATTTGGATAATATGAAAGCACCATGGGAGCTACTATCACTTCGTACCGATTACTATGAAGCAGTTATTAAAGCAATGTTGACATCGATCGGAGTACCTTTGGAAAAATTAAAATTTGTCCGCGGTACTGATTACGAATTATCTAAAGAATATACTTTAGATGTTTATAAATTAAGCTCTCTAATCACTGAACACGATGCTAAAAAGGCTGGTGCTGAAGTTGTAAAACAAGTTGATCACCCGTTACTCAGTGGCTTATTATATCCAGGTAATGGATTAAAAACTCTTTTACTACAATAACTTATAGAAACGATATAGTTAGTAATAAATAGTTTATCACAACTCTTCAATTGGTAGCTTCAAACTTTAGACAGAGACACTGCTGAACGATTCAGATTATTTTTAGAAACATTTTATTTTTAATACTGGATTCGAAAAGGCCAAAAAATTATTTCATTTATCGTAGAGTAATACTGTGTCTGAAAAGTTCATAGGGGGTTAAAAAAGTCTTAAGAATATCGTTAATCGTTTTTAATTTGGATCCCTATTAGAGATAAGTTTTATATTTTTGTTCAGAATAAACCTACTATCTCCGATTTAGGAATAATGGAAAATACTCCGATTATCCAGGAATAATGAATCATCAATATTATTGATGTAACATGGTAAGGTACCAAACAATTAATATCCGGCCAATGAAAGCAATATCTCACTTTAAAGATTTTTTTCCCGGGTAGGCAGCAATAAGGTTGGCAAAGATAAGAAATGGTTATAATTTTTTTATTACACTATTGAATGTTTTGGTTCAAACTCTAGAACTATTTCTCTGAGTTGTTAATTTATTTTTTCGCTATTATTTACTGGTGGGATAAACGACATTTTTAACTTTCACTTACATTTTTTGTTTTCTAGGCTTACAAGCACTGGATGAAGAGTATTTAAAAGTGGATGCCCAATTTGGTGGTATTGATCAAAGAAAAATTTTTACATTTGCTGAAAAATATTTGCCTCAATTAGGATACCAAAAACGAATTCATTTGATGAATCCTATGGGTTAGTAAGAAAAAAAAAAAATTTGCTGTCACAGTTCAGTTTTATTTATTTCTAGAATTGATTTCTGGAATATGTTTGGAATTTATTATGCAAATTAATTGCAACATTTACATGCAAAAGAATTAAAAATTAAATATTGAAAAAATTATTGAAAGTATCATATTTTGCGAGCTACATTTTCGATAAAATGAATTGTTTTTAATATGATACTTTCAATAATTTTGAATTCGTAAACTTTAAAAAAATATATTTAAATTATAGAACGTGAATATAATTTTGTTAAATCTGACTGTTATTATCCGCTTACTTACAGTTCCTGGATTAACTGGTGGAAAAATGAGTTCATCGGAAGAAGATAGTAAAATTGATTTACTAGATGCACCAGCTGTTGTTAAAAAGAAATTAAAGAAAGCATTCTGCGAACCAGGAAATATTCAAGATAATGGAGTTTTAGCTTTTGTTAAGCATGTACTTTTACCAATTTATAAAAATGAGAAAGGTAAAATCATGATTTATAAATTGAGAGTATTAGTTGAATATTTTTATTCTTTTAGGATTTGTTATACCACGTAGTGAAAAAAATGGTGGTGATATTACATATCAAACATATGAAGAATTAGAAGAAGCTTTTGCAAAACAAGAATTGCACCCAGCTGATTTGAAAGGCGCTGTTGAAGTGTATATTAATCAATTATTAGAACCAATTAGAAAAACATTTGAAGAACCAAAGTTGAAGAAACTAGCTGAAAATGCTTACCCAACGAAAAAAACAAGTAATAATAACTTTTTTTAAATTTCAATTTTGATATTTTAATTAAAAAAATTAATTGAATACGTTCCCTGTTTATACTAATGAATATATTCGTATATTACTGAATTAAAAATTAAACTGATTCTACATTCCAAATATATTCTTTTTACTTAAGATACTTGATGTCTGAATAAACTTCCTAATCATTTCTTATAGAAGTCAACGTGCTAATAATTAAATTGTATTTTTGATAAATTTCCATATGATGCTTACTTTTGTAACATAAAAATATACTATTTAAAAATTAGTTGTTTATGGACTTAAAAATTCTATTGGCACTATTAATTGAATAAAAAACTTGTTTATAATTTTCTGTATACATAATATTTTTTAAATAACTCCATCAAGGCAATATTACGGTTTACTTTTATGCGTTCAGTCACGTATTGTTTTTAAAGTGTGAATCGTTGAAAGCGATACGATCCTTCTGGGTGTTTATCGAAAGATGTTGTAATTTTGATTTAAACGACTCACAAAATAACTTTTTATCAAAAAATATCTTAATAATTTTGTTGTGAACTTAGTCGATGTCTTGGCATCAACCGCACTAAGGTATGCGTGTTCTTGTGTTTATACGCACGGAATTGCCTGTATTGATTGATATCTTTAAAAACATTGCCATTAAAATTTATTAAATTTTACAGAACAAGAAGCTACCGCCGATGTTATAACACCATCGAGATTGGATATACGAATAGGTAAAATCGTTGAAGTATCAAAACATCCAGAAGCTGACAGCTTGTATGTTGAAAAAATCGATTTGGGCGAAGAACAACCACGTACAATTGTTAGCGGTCTAGTAAATTATGTACCAATTGAAGAAATGCAAGATCGTATGGTAATTGTCTTATGTAATTTAAAAGCTGCAAAAATGCGTGGAATTGAATCCCAAGGTATGGTATTATGTGCAAGTCAAGATGAACCAAAAGCTGTTGAACCATTACAACCACCAGCGAAAACAAAAATTGGCGAACGTGTTGTTATTGAAAACTTTCAAGATGGTGAACCAGATGCTGTACTGAATCCAAAGAAAAAAGTATGGGAAAAATTGCAAGTTGATTTAAAAACTAGCAGTGATTTAATTGCACAATGGCAAGGTAATAATTTAATTACTTTAAGTGACGCTGGTTTAATCACTTGTAAATCACTTAAAAATGTTCCAATTAAATAAATCACAAGTGCTTGTCGTTTGAGTTTCTTTGTACTTTTATTTAAACTTTAATATATTTTTTATTACAAAAAATGCATTTTAATTAATAATTAAAACAATTATGATAAATAAATGATTTAAAATATTCATAAAATTGTTTTACTAGAATAATAAATTTTAATTGTATTAAGAAAATTTTTATTTTAAGTTTTATACACGGACTATTACATATTTTATGTCTTTAAAGAATTTTGATCGAATAAAAGCACTGACCTTTATGTAGTACACAGCTACTATGAATGGTACTTTTTGAAAAACAATAAGCGCCTCTCATTACGAAGAAACTATTAGAATAAAAATCAGTACATTATTGATACACTGATCTCTATATATTATGGAAATCAAATACTAAATTCAGTGTTGAACGAACGATATGTTTCTCAATATTTCTCTCGTATTAATCATAGTAAAAATATTAATAAAAATAGTTTTCTATGCTTATTGAAAGGAAAAATAAAGGATTATCATTTCATCAGTAAGTATTTATATTATTGTAATTTTAACTGTAATAATTTAATTTTTTGATTTTTAAAATTAAGGAATACAAATTTTATGAAATGATTTCTTTTCTTCAAATATATTTAAAACCTTATATTTTCCCCATTTATGTTTTGAAAATAAGCGTAGTTCTTACCTCGGTATTCAGAGGCGCTAACTATTTTTCATCTAGTGCCATATTTAAACCTTTCTCGATAAGTATAAACTATCCACTTTTGTAGAATCAGTGAATGAAAGTAATAAACTTTCAAATAAAATGTTTTTAAGATATGTCATTAGTACAAGATAATACAATGATTGTAAAACTGTAGGTAAAAGTACGTCTACATGAAAATGAATAATGGAGTTGGTTACTATAAAAAATAGAACAAAAAAACACCGGCATAGATTCGTTTTTCATTCCCATTTCATTATACTCGTGCTCTACAGGGTCTATTAATAAAGACAATCTGTAATATATAATATACATTCTATTTCTTTCAATTTCGCGCATAAATAACTCAAAAATAATAGTTATCCAAAAGTTTTGTAGTTTTTTGTACTTCTGACGCGCGTACATAAGAAGTACACGCGCTTTTTTTTTAATTACTTTTTTTTGACTAATAGGTGGCCTACTTCAGATAACATCTTAAGATTTTCTGATGCTACTTCAGACTACTTCATATGAATGTGTACATGATAAGATTTTCAGATCAGAAAATTTTATGTCTTATGTAGAATTCTTAACGTTGTGCGGTATCTAATATAAAATACATGCTAAGAGTTACATCAGATTTTCGGATCAAAAAATCTTGCGGTGTGAGCTGGCCGTTATTTTAACGATTTGGTAGTTTAAAATGAGAACAATGAGTATTTTCTTTTGTGTTTTATAATTGTGCAAAAATATTTACGTATTAATTTTTATAAAAACTTTAGCTTCATTCATTAAAAGTGAATGAATGCATCCTAAATTTTATTTCATAAAAGGCAACAATGGTATTTGATTGTTTTCACCAATAAATTACTAAAAACATCAAAAAAATTAACAACAATAAATATAAATTCAAAAATTTTGAATTGTGGATGTGTTTTTAGTTTACAATTTTTTTAATTAATTCAAATCTATTCTTTTTAATATGAACGAACCAGCCGCCATATTTTTTAAAATATGTTTCCAAAATTTTATGAGATTTGAATTTGTATTCTTCAAGTTTTAGAATTCATTTCTAGTGGAATGTAAACATCATCATCGTCGTCATTTGGTGTTGTATTTCGACAATCTAACATTTCTAATGAATTGTTATCTAAGAAATTTTCAATTTTTTCTAATAGATTTGTACCAACCGTAGCAAATTCTTCCCATAAAATATAATCTTCAGAAGTGAGTATATCACTTATATCTGTTGCATTATCTTCAGTAATACCAAAAATTCGTTCCTCGTCTAAATAGAGAATAGAAATATTGAATAATCTTTTAGATTTACAACAAAATGTATTTCTATACACACATATTTTTCGATTTTAAAACAAAAATTTAATTATTCCTCCCAAATTCCCCTCCAAAAATATTCAATAATAATGGTACAAACTTTTTTTAAAAGACAGGCTCTGGGAGAACACAGAAACTTTTAAACGAATATATAAAATATCCTGTCTATAAAATATTACAAGGTAATCTAAAAATAAATATTAATTGTAAATTTTACCTAGATAATCAGCAAGTAAACCTAACAATTGATTCACATCAAATTCATCAATAATGAAACATATATTCGTCGTATCAATACAATAATTCCAAATCACTTGACATATTAATGTACTTAATGACCAATCGATTTCACCATATTGTGATAATAGTTTTATTAATTTTGTTATTCCTCTTTCTGTCTTAAATATCATACGTGTTGCATCATCTGCCATCATATTTATAAATACACCAATTGTTGTTTTTAATAAATCAAGATCCTCTAAAAGATAAAAAGTTTTCTTAAAGTACGTATGCAATATCTGTATTTGGAAACGACTTCATCAAATCTTACTGAAATTACGATTTAACAGGAAATGTTTATTATCGTAATCAAATACGAAATCATTTATGAATAAACATATACAGAACTTTTTTAAATAGATAATTATTGTAAGATTTATCGATCGAGGCAGTATTTTTTAATTAATTTTTACCTTTATCAAGAAAACTGATCAATTTCTCTACCGTATTATTTTCAATAATAAATTCACGAGATATTTTTGATCGTGTTAAATTACCCAAAACTCGTATTGCTTCCGTTATACATTCCGTATTTTCTGTATTTAATATTTTACATAATTCTGTAAAATAAATTACAAATTATTGAGTTTTCTTAAATATTCATAAATAATAATACTTTAAATATAGAGGTATTAGAAATAAGTGAAAAAATTACATTATCGTTGGAATTTGAACCTGGGTATTCTACTAACTAAACACCCAATTTGTTAATAAACTATAATTTTTCGTATGTAACATTTCATACATTGTTTGCACATTGTCAATTATATACAAACATTAGTCTTCCGAAACATGTTAAACTCAAAATATAATTGAAGTCAATGGGTGATATGGAAAACATGATTTTCGTTGTTGCGTTCAAAATGGAAACAAGTGGAAGATGGAGTCCAGAAATTTAAGGGCCCGACAAATAGGCTATTTTATATTAGAAAATTACCTGTACATAAATCTGCTTGTTTACGATAAAATACATTAACCTCAATATCGGTTGTGAAATAGTACGATAAATTATTTAATGTACTTAGAATTGATAAAATCAGCTCATCACTTTCTTTTACAGTCTTTCGTTGCAATAATGTAATGAATATATCTATTAATCCAGTACCATACATTGTTAATAATTCATGTCCAACATCCGAATTCATTGAAATATTTGCAATAATTCGTATCATCTAAAATATACGGATAGAGAATAGCAGTTTGAATAGAGAATACTTCAGAGAAAAATTTTATTATTTGAAAAATGATAGATACACAAAATTAAAAAATATTACCTTTATAATAACATCCTCTATAGATCCAGTTGATCCTTGATCCTTTAAATTATGATTATTTGATTCAGAATCAGATTTTAAATTATTTTCAATAATTTTTAAATCTTTTGTTGAATAAATTTTTATAACGTTTATTAAACTACTCATTGAATTTCGTGCATTATAAAATTTATATCGTGAATAATCAAAGCGTGCAACAAGATTTCCTAGTGTATATCCCAGGCGTACTATCATATCCTGTTTGCCAGGATACTTTTCAAATAATTGTACGAATACAACAAAAATGTTATCAAAATCAGCAATTAGCTCACAACAAGGTTCATTGGTGGAAATAACACTGAAAAATGTTTAAAGATATTATTTAAGCCTGAAAAATTTATCACACAAATTAAAACTATAAGTTAAAATAATGATACAAGACATAACAGCAATTATTAACAACATCCTTAACATTTTGAAATTAAACCAATGTACTTGATTTAATTTTCATAAATTTACCTTAATATTCTAGAAATATTACTAATAATATCAACATCCGTCGTAAATAATTCTGTTGACGAACATAATTCAGAAACTGCACCACTTGTTACAAATTGATCATAAATATTTTCATGATTTGCCAAATTACGTAAAGCACCAGTTATTTGGAATAAAACATGATTAAGTTGTTCAGGTGCTTGAACTTTTTCAATTCTCTAGAAATTCAATTTAATTAATAAATAATTATTAAATTATACTTATATTGATTCATGCATCAAAATAATTATCTCTAAATTTTTTAAAGTGAAAAATTTCTTGCAACTGAATATTGGGATTGGTTCTAAGTTCTATGCTATATATACATAGATGATCTATTACTTCTGATAATTAAATATCAAATTTACCGTATTATTTATTATTTTAATGTGTAAAACAATTAATTGTAATATTCCTTGTTCCAAAATCATTTTTAATAGACGAGTGTTCATTGTTAAAAATTTAATAGCACCATATCCATAAATTAATGCTTCAGTATCTTCAATTGGACTTGCACTTCCCAATGATTCCAAAAAATGGTCTGAAAGGGTAAAAAAGTTTAGCTTTATTTAGTATATCTACAACGATATATTTTGGAGCTAATTAATCCAAAGTTCATTTAAAATTTAATCTGAATAAATAAATAATAAAATTAAATTAGTAAATTTATAAAATTTTTACATTTTTTAAATGGTTTTAAAATAATTGATTAATTTGATCTCTAGGTAACTTTTTTTATTTCAGGTATTTACTTCTTTTGTATTATTTTAATAACTTTTTTATTAACTTTTTTTTCTTTCTTTAATCTTGTAGATGTTATTCAGACATCCCAACCTTTATTACAAAATCAAATTTAATGTTTAAATAAATGACCTTTGAAGACAATTACAGTCCGAGATAAGAACACGTATGTTAAGGTAAATTTTATGTTCGAGTCATTTCCAGTGTATAGAACGTGGAACAAAAGAACCTTGGAAATGGACTTTTCGACTGTGTTAAAGAATATTAACAAATCCACGCCTATGTCAATGTAAAACTGCCACAATACAAAATTTTATAATTAAGTGACTAATTACCTAAAGTATTATCTTCTAAAAATAGTGAATCATTTCGATCATCTCTAGCAATCTTAAAAACTAGTTTACAAACTCCAATTAAATTGCTTCCTGTTACTTTTATCTAAAAAATAAAAATATAATAAAATGTTATTCAATATTTCTATTTTAAATTTTCATTTAAAAAAAACAATGCATACCGCTAAAATAATTCTTGCTATATTTAATAAAATTTTTTCATTGTTACTCTCAACATATTTGTATAAACATTTTAAAATACTTAATTTTAATTTAGAACCAACTTTTTTACCCCCACTTATGTATCCTTCAAGCTTCAAACAGTCGTACAATAATCTTAAATATTTTATCAATTCATCGCATGTGATGGTTAAATCGGATAGCTTTTCCAGGATTTCATTGATTGATGCATAGCTATTGTTAAACTCATCAAAAAGTAAATTTGTTGTAGCACTTAATGCTTTTGGATTATTTGGAAATGACTCAAAACTTCGTTTCGTGAATAAATTTGCTGAATCGTATATGATTTGTTTATTTGAAAATATATTATCCAAATTTCGTGGTTCTAAAATTAGTGTGTCTGTATGGTTAGACTTTTTCAATATGGGGCTGTTGTTATTGGTTATTGATGCTGAACTTGTATATTCTGTAGTTTCGTTTGGACTACTGTATGCATTTCGACGCGCTGGTCTTGGTGTTTCAATAATATTTTCGTGTTCTTCAGGCACTATGAACAAGGGATTAAAATCAAATAAGATGTAGTTTCAAAAATATTAATGCTGAAGTTTTGTATTATACGTGATCTGAGCGCATATTAAAAAAAATTAAATTATTAATTTTCTAGACATCTT
Source organism: Chrysopa pallens (assembly GCA_020423425.1). Taxonomy (NCBI): domain Eukaryota; kingdom Metazoa; phylum Arthropoda; class Insecta; order Neuroptera; family Chrysopidae; genus Chrysopa; species Chrysopa pallens. The sequence continues at coordinate 120,711,513 of CM035591.1, forward strand.
ATGTAAAAACATAGGAAATAAATATTTCGAACCAAAATACTAATGCTATTTGTATAATTAATGTCTTTTTTTTTATTAAAATATACTATCAATGTTTTATTTTTATGATAAAGAAAACGAATACAAATTCTATTTAAAAATGGGGGCTTAAATGGGAGAAATGGTACAGACAAAAATTTTTATCAATTTATCAATTTCCTATTTTAAAATTAAACAAATTTGTCATATTTTGTTTGTGTAATAAATGTAATAATATGCGCATGTGCAATACTAAGATGATATCTTACATTTTTCCAAAGAATTTGTGGAGCGAAATGGAAATTTATTGAACGGCTTAAAACAAGCATCAATAGATGGTAGTTTTATTTTAGCCAATGGTATATCCGCTGTAGCTACTTGAAAAATTTCCGATTGTTTCTTCTGCTTATGTACATCTTTATTAGGATCTACAACATCCTGCGGCTTAAAAGGTGTAGTAGGAACTAAATCAGAGTTTTCGAATTGGAGATATCTTAAACTAAAAAAATGTTTTACAAATAATTGTTTTTTTCCAAAATTTCAAAATCTTTAATGTCTTACCTAAAGGAACTTGGAGGTCGTGCAGCTTTTGAATTGCGCCCAAATAGAATTCGTTGACTATCTTTGGGAGTAAATGGACGTTGTGTGTTCACAGGTTTAATTACGCTTGTAGAACTATCCGATGATGGTAATTTCTCATTGTTTGGTACCAAATTGCCTTTAATAATTTGTTCACGTGCTTCGCGAATAATTTCCGCACTAGTTTTCTTTGTCGTATGATTATTGTTACACGGTTTGTACACAGGCAGAGTTAATTTTTTAGTACATGAATTTTTAAAATCCATTTTTAAGAATCTGGTACAAAAATTTTCGATATTATACAATTTTTTAACAACGTAGTTATTTTGTATTACATTCTAAGAAAATTTTCTTCACATGTTGTATGTGAATAACATTCCTTTACTTAGAAATATTGTTTGTATCTTTTTATGCATATTCTGATAATAAGAATACGAATTTTTTAGCCTTGTCTAACAAAAATCAATTTTTTTTAAATATCGATTAGATTGTTATATTAAAAAAAACATTGCATGTTAAGAATTATTAGAATATTTGTGAAGTATGAGTGTGGTACCCTCACACTATATGGGGTGTTGTTAAAATATATTTCTAAAATTTTTAAATAAATAAAGAATGATGATTAGACTTTTTTATATAAATTTCTAAAACTTTTGAATTGTTGTATATAACTAATATATTTAAAATAAATTAGTGATATCTCCATAATATGATGGTTTTAAAGTACTAAATTGTGGATTTGACTGATATTGGGCTGTATCTTGTAGTCTTATGGAAAATTTCTATAATGTGGTTTTTCTTTTTAATAATTATACGATTGGAAAGATGTCCAAGTCTGGCATTTAAAGGGTTATACGCAGTTAGAATTTTTAAAAATTTTGATATTTCCGAAATATTTAATTGATATTCCCTCAAAATTTCAAATCGACCCGAAAAGTATTTTCCGGGACACGCTAATTTGTCTCACACTGAAAGCAGGTGGGCAGTTTAAACGAGTTTTCCAAAACTACATTTTTTATGACGGTGACCACAATTTGTAAAAAACGGCTCAACGAATCGGTTTGAAATTTTAACACACACAATATGAGATATATTCCTTAGGTATTAATGGATTGAATAAGATTTCGGATAATTATTTCGATTTTTTTAAAATACTTTTACGTGGCAATTTTCTTTCATTACCTAGTTTTATCTATCCACTAAAAGAATCTTGCAAAAAACCTCCTTTTCCCTCTTCTAACTGCGTATAAAAAACATACTATATTTCAGTAAAGTATTTCACTTTATGGTATTGTGTTTCTCTTCTACTTTTCTGTTCATTTCCCGAATAACGGCTCTTATATTCCCATGAGGTATAGATAATACTTGCAATATTACAATTAAGCAAGATTTAAAATACGCAAAACTAATAGTCGATTCTATAAACTTCATACTCTTATATATTAAATACCTTTTGTATTTTGCTTTTTTGCTGTGTATCTTGAATTCTCTTTACTCAATTATTACCATCTATTTGTTATTATCCGGCTGTATACACACCTAAACAGTTTATGCGTTGGAGGCGAGTTTATACCACGCCTCGAGAGATCAAAAAGCTGCATTAACTAGACAACAACTTTTAAATACTTTAAAACCAATTTATTCCAATTAATTTATTACTAGGATTTAAAAAAATGTAAAAAAGGAAATTTCCTAATCCTGCCAACAATAATTCGCTTATTGCACATATTTCTATGCAATCATGCCAAACATATTGAGAGTTACCCGTTGGTCTTCAGGTATTTTTGTACATACTTGGCTTTAATTTGTAATACCGACGTCGTTGTAATATAGGTTTCTATCACTATCTATTTGTCGATTCTGTTCCTTGACGAAAGAATTCCCATTGCAATTCTTGTAATAATACTATGAATGGGCGAATGATATTATGAATCAATGGGCGACTAAAGTTAATCAAATAAACCTATATACCAATTTTATAAATTGGCCACAAATTTTCATCATCATAGTGATTGGAGAGTGAAAATCGAAATAAATTTCTCCAGTCCTGGTGAATACCGCATGATTCTGCTACGAGTTAAAGATCTGATTAACGAACAAAGAAAATTAAATTTTATTTTTGCGTGGATGTTAATTTTCTGAGGATAGAAAGAATGAAGTTAAAAAAGAATATGTACTCTTTTGATATTATTAAAATCACTGAATTTTGTCTACCCCAACATAAATCAATATTTTTCTTGGTAAACAAAAAATTTATTTATTTTCTTAAAAAAAAAAAAATTAAATTAAACGTAATAGGTAAAAGAAAATAATAATTTTAAATCAATTTATCGAATTTTTATTAGGAGTATTTAACAAGAATATTTATAAAAAAACATACATTTTACACATTTTCAAAGAATTATTTACTTAAAATTATAATAAAATAATACTTTATTTAATTATATAGCAGAAAGGAATACGTTAAGAGAAGTTTTACACAAGTACACACGCAATTATTAAATTTCTAAGCGGCCGTTAAACTGTTTTAAAGGTCACTAAATTATAGAATTGACGATTAAATTAATAGACTTGTAAAATCATAAACGAGTATACTTAACCCCCTTCACAGGAAGTATATACAAGGATTTTTTATTTTTCGTAGGCCATTAAACTTTTCTTAAAGGTTACTAAATATATTATTTATACAATAGGCGCGAGTATACTTGGCTCCTTAATACATTTATATTTCTCACTTCTGCTATTTACAAGTACGGAAAAACAAATTACGGGAACATTTACGATTAACTTAAAAATATTAAAACATTAAAAAAAATAACACACGTTTTTTTCTTATTATTTTAAATTATAGAAGGTATCACATTTTTATCTAATCTTAATTTTGGATAATTTATGTGGTTTCAGTGACTAGTTCAAACCATTGTCTTAATGCATCGCTAAGAATTGTTGGTAATTGTTTGATATCTCGTAATATTATGTAAAACGAAAATGGGAATTTTTCTAAATATGTTTTAATTTCCAATAATTTACCATCTTTAAATACTGGCATTCGGATATCCAAAATTGAATCCTGAAAGAAAAAGATAGAATTCTTTTTGTAAATAAACCTATTACACTATGTTTTAAAACACATGCCTGCTAACCGGCCATCCCGATGTTAAAATATTGTATATTAGCTATATTGGACATTCACGCTAAAATCTTAGCGCCAGGGTAGCAAAAATAATAACTACTCATAACACACTCAGCTGATTACTTTCCATTGACTACCAAAATGGGATGATTAGTTATTATAATATATTAAACACTATACATTATTATGAAACACTCCATTTATTACAAGTTTTATGTTTATGATAATTAAATATTGGTAGTTCTAAATAGTTTTTAATTATGCCGGTAGTTAAAGTCTTTGTTAGCATGAATGTCCAATAGTTATAGTATTAGCAATGTTGTATAACTTAGAAATACTCTGCCGTTTTTGATTATATTTTATGGATTTATTCTTAAATTTATACTTTACATCGTATAATTAGTCAAGTACAGCATATGAGACAGCAATGCTGGTGTATTCAATTTATATTTTTAGCGAAGTAAAATTGTTATACTTTTACTATAAAAAGGTATAGTTCATCGTTTGGGTTAAGATAAACAAGATAGAATTGAAAGTTACGTTAATTTAATTGCAAAAATTCAAAGTATTATAATTTAAAAAAGTATGTTAACTCACCTTATTTTTCGGATTATCAACAATCACAAAAACAATAAAAATACGTTCATTTTTCGCACGTCGAACAGCATTTAAAATTTTTTCTTCACCTTCTGAATGCACACCACGTCCATCCGACACAATAATTAATAACTTTGCAGTTGCTGATGACGAAGATGAAGACGATTCACATTGTTTAAACATATCACACGCAAAATTCACCAATTTTGGAACATCCGTTTTCTTTTGTGAAAACTGGAATTTTTGTAAAATAGCAGCACCAGATTGATCACTAAATTGGTCATTTAAACGATGTAATATATCCACATCTTCACCGAAACAAAGCACACTAAGTTGTCCACTTTCTAACAGCGTCAACGCTGTTGATAGCAACGATAAACTTTCGAATGCCAATTCCTTTGATTGATTATCAGCCATACTCTGTGAATCATCTATGGCCAGCACAATCTGATATTCCCGTTTGGCTGGATGTGTACGGCGTAACCATATTTTATCTTTACGGAATTGGGATGCAATATATGGTATGACTTTTCGCATATTTATTCGACGTCCAGTTCGATAATCACCTTTTAAACGTGATATTTGTGTTGGTTCTAATATGATACGTAATTGTTCACATAAATCATGGGCCAACGTGTTTGTTAAAGTCATATATGACTGCCAAGTAGCATGAGCGTCTTTATCCGTTGGTGGTTGTTTCCAATTACTTAATTTGTCTTCTAGTTGTTGACGTAATTCAAATTCTTGTAGCGGTGTTAACTTTGAATCGGCGTCCGATGTTTCAATATTGAATTGGGTATGATAAGTAGTATCAAGGCCGCGTGATACATTCGATGTAGTTACAGTTTCACCCTCGATTTCTACTTCAGTCTCCATATTTTGATCCAGTTGATCACCTTAAAAATTCATATAAAATTTATTAACAAATGATTCATTAAATTCGTTAAATCTGCATTTTTTTGTTTTTATTAGTTGTATTTTAATTGTATCAACTTCTTTTATATTCCAGATATAATATTTTAATAAAATACAAAAATTTTTTCTCCGGAATTTTCTCCAGTTTTTAAATAAAATCAAAGAAAATTAATCCGAAATAAAAACGTATGTTTCCATTTAAAATAATATATTATAAGTATATGGATACGCTTTACATCTACAATTGTCTCTGATTCATTTCTCAAGACAAGAAATTACGGAAAATTATTTATTTCCGCGAGCCATAATCAAAAAATTATATCCAAATGTAATTCTCTACCTTCAATTTTAATTTATATTCAGTTAAATGTATATTTAATAAAATGACATTTGCTGCATGAAAACTTTGAAAACGGTGATCTTCCTTCTTAAAGTAATACGAATTAATATAAAACTTTTGAATTAGAACTTACCTTTTTTATCAGTCTTTTTCTCTTTATTTTTCTTAGATTCAGTTTTCTCTGGTAACAATTTATCTGCTGGTGGTTGTACATCTTCCGTTTCTTCCTCTAATATATCCACATCTGAATCATCTTCACTTATCTCTTCATCTACTTTTTCTTCTTCCTCATTTGATACTTTTTGTTTCTCAAACTGTTCTTTCGTAGCTGCGTCCAAAACTTGAGCATCATGTTCTTTAGATTCTTTAACATGTTGGAAATGTTCAGCTTCACTACTTTTTGGTACTTCATCGGGTTTTTCTTCTTGTTTATCATCTTCAATAGTTGGTTGATTTTCTTTCTCTTTCTCTAATTCCATTACTTTAAGTTTCTTTGCAATTGGTTCGGATGTATTACCTAGACTACGATCTGAATCAGTATCACCTGGTTTTTGGCGTTTTTCTCGTTTATGTTCGTTTTCTTTACTCGGTAGCTGGTTTTCTTGTTTAGTTTCCAGGTTACTTTGATGCCCAGCTTTACTGGTTTCTTCATTTTGAGCTTGTCCAACTCCATCTTTATCTTCTTTATTTTCGTTTGATGTAACATCTTCAGATTGTTTACTTTTTGAATCCTCTGCAACAGTTTTTTCAATCTTATCTTCCGACTTTTTTTTTGAATCATCTTCAATGCCTTCGATGTTTTCTTCATTTGAAGATTTACCACCTTGTGATTCAAGATTTTCCGGCAGATTTTTCTCTTCAGATTCATCTTTATTTTCCTCTTCGACTTGTGCGTCCTTCGTATCTTCGGGTTTCGTTTCACTTGAAGATTTCTCATCATAATCATCTTCTTCTTCTTCTTCTAATTGTAACTTCATATCCCCGTCTGTGTTATCATCGTCATCTTCCTCATCCCCATCTTTATTATTTTCTTCAGGTGGTGCTACAGTTTCTTCAGTTTCTTCAGTTTCTGGATTCAATTGATCTTCAGGTATATTTTCTTTCATTTTATCAATATCAAATGGGTTTTCTTCATCACCATCCTCAGCATCTTGTTTTTCTACATCATCATCAAGTTTGATTTCATCTGGCATATCAAAATCTTCGGGTTCAGGTAACGGATCATGTTTTCCATGATATGGATTAATTTGATCTTCATCAAATTCTGGCTCAATCATTTCATTGATTTCTTTTGATTTTTCTTTCTCCTCTATATCATCTGGTTTCTGCCCATTATCATCGTCATCCTTGCTTGTTTCTTCATCATTTTTTGCACCAAATTCTTTATCACCCTCAGATTTCCCCTTATTGTCTTTTCCCTCATTGGTATCTACTTCATTTAAATCCTCACCATCGCCTTGTTTACCTTCAGATTCTTCGTTTACCTCAGATCCATCATCATCGTCATCTCCTTGATCATCACCCCATAGCTGTGTATCCAACTCTTCAGCACCAGGTTCAGTTTCACCCATTTGTTTATCAGCATCTTCATCATCATTATCTTTATCTGATTGCTCTTCGGGATCTTTTTCAAGATCTTCAAGTTTTCCTTCAAAGTCTTCACTCATTTCAATACCACCTTCTTCTTCTTTTGTTTTATTATCATCGTCAATTTTTTGATTTTCATAATCTTCCTCTCGTTTTGCACTATCTAGTTGATCTTCGGATTCAATACGATCGGATACATCTTTTTCACCAGTTCCATCAGTTAAACCCATACCACCTGTGCCTTCTCCATCTCCATCCCCATCACCATCATTGTCTTCATCGTCTAAACCTTCTGGTGTACAAAAGCCCTAAAAAAATTCATAGTATTAAATAGTTTAATACTTTTACAAAACAAATTAAGAGATAAGACAGAATAAACTTAAAGAGAAAGATGAAATTTTATTTTAAACAGAAAATAATTTTATGGTTAAAATTATTTATATTTTTTTGGAATGTTAAAATTATTTCTTTATTTGTGTATGAAAAATTAATTAGGGAGTTGGCAATTGTACAAATATTGACAATGACAGCAATTCAATCGTTCATTTAAAACTTAACAAATTTTCGAATACATCTATTTACCCACGGCAATGTTCATTTGTTAGTATATTATTGATATTGCCGTAATAGATACTTTGAAAATTTATAATATAACACAGATACAGATACTAGTGTAAAATTGTACCTAGATACAAATACAGAGACAAAAAATAATGTAAGTATCTATATGCAGATACAAAAAAAATTACATGTAATACAAATACAGATATTATTTTAAGTATCTATAGATACTTTAAGATGCATTACTTATTTTGGGGTAATTATGTAAAATTCGAACATAGGAGACAGAGGAACATGTAATTTATTCCAACTAGACACTCTCCTTACAGAGATAGCTTTTTGTTAGAAAATAATTTCAATACAATACTGTATCTAAGATACTTATATCTAGCACTCTTTATTGAATAAGAATATTTGAAGAATTTTTAAGGAATATTTCAATTTAATAATGTTGAATGGCCTTCCAGTAAAAAGAAACTAAAATCTGAAAAATAAAATCCCTGGTTGGATTCAAAAGATATGATTGTATCCTTTATACATATCCTTGATTAAGTGACTCCCTCTAAATTATCAGAATTTGTTTAAAAGTATTTAAACTAAATGTAAAAAAAAATAAAGCCTTAAGATAAGAGTATCAATCAGTGTTTGTGCCTGCTTAAATATATAAATGTATTAAAATGTGTTTACCTTCATTGTTAATTCTGTAAAAATATTCAATAGAATTGAAGACATTTTACACGTTAATCGATAAGTTGCAACTTGTTGTGTAACAAAATATTGATAAAACATAGTTATTTGTTGAATTAATGGTCTAATTAACTTAAAACCATTCGCACATTGTTGTAAATCTGTTGAGGGTAGCTTCTTAAATCGTTGTACTAATTCACGTATATATTCTAACAATTTATTTATATTAAATTGATTTAAATCATTTTGCAATTCAGTCATTAATTCAATTTTTAATAAATTATCTGTTAATCCATCGCCATCGTATGTTTTCGTTGTATCACGATATTTAATAAAAATTTTTTGTAACGACAACAACATTGAATGTGCAAGTTCCTCTATTTTAATAACGAATTCTTGTCCCTTTTCGGATGGTTTATCGCTTGACATAGGCAGTTCAGATGATAATTTTTCTAATTCTCGAATACGAGTAATATACGAATCTATTGCCATATGTTTTACATTAATTTCTTGGAAACATAATTGAAGTTCCGCGCTTAGAGGATGTACAAAATTCTTCTGCTGTAATGCTTCATGAAAAGGTTTCAAGAATTCCATTACGTCATCTAATTCAGAACTAATTTCTATTAAAGATTCCTCGGTTAAAAAGGTTTCATATTTTTGTATATATTCATTTGTCGGAGCATAATTATCAGCGTTATCCAAATAATCTAAAGCAACTCCACTTACACGTTCAATATATTCAAAACTATCCATCAATTTCTGATAGTTAATTGTATTCGGTTCTGGTATTGATGTTTGAACGTTTGAATCTAAATTCATATTGTGGTTTTCCAAAATTAATTGTGTTGATTTAAAGAAATCATACAGTTGTTTAATAAAATGATTAATGTTGATAAATGCTTCGTATAAAAGTAAATTATCTGTTATACAATCTTTTACAATATCGAAATATTTATTCCCAAATATATTACAGAATTCCATGTCATGGCCACGTAAATAATATAAATTACGTGTTGTATCGATTAAATTCTGTTTCTGTTGTTGGATTGTAATCTGTAATTAAAACAATTTGATTTATTTAATTGTTTATGTTTGCTTTATATTTACGACTGAATAATTAGTATTATTAACAATGTTACGCGTTGATCTAGCTCATGATCTTTATCATTACAAAATAGAGCAGTACTGGTAATGGGGTGGGTTTTATCATATTTTATGTATACATTAATAAAAGTCGCTATATCATTTTTAATATTAGCAGAAGTAAAGTATTCGAATATTCACTTAGATTTGATACAAACAAATTTCAGAAAACTTAAACACAAACACAGCTAATATTCAAGTATACACTCTGTTGACTTGACTAGAAAAAATATACAAGCGTATATTGAGAAAGCTGTACCTAATGCAATATTCACCGTAATTTTGGCTCTGAAGATAGAATGACGCTCGGAAGATGTGTTTATTTCTTGATAAAAAATTGTTTTGTTTTCTCAGAAATTAAAAATTTTATATCATCAGTTTAATTATTAATACAACTTGTATATCAAAATGTTAAGGAATATTTACGTAAAAAAAAAAAAAAAAATATATATATATATAAAAAATATAAAAAAATGAACATAGAACGAAGAATGAAAAAATTAACATATATTCGATGAAAAATTACATAAAATAATTTTATGAATATAATGTGTTATTATAAAGTATTTGTTTATAAAGTTGGAATTTTCAAGCAATGTGTATCAATCACTCAATACCATCGATACGTGGAATACTCGCAATTTTTTACCGAGGTCTGCTCAGTGATATATTTAGTATATGGCAACCGAATATTCTATAATATTCGGGTAAAATACCCATTTTTCTCAGGTGCACACTAGTTAATCTTAGTTTAACACTAAAACCTGAAAGACCTAGTTTTTATAAATATCTTTGTTTAATCCATATTTCGAAAAAATTTAAGAATTAGGTTAGTTTTACTATATTCACATTCTCTGGCACAACTCAGCATCTTAACACTTATAGATCATATAATACTTATACATTTTAGATCAGTTAAAAAACATTATGCCAATTAAAATTATTACTTACAACTAAATGTGTAGAAAATCCACGAATGCGTTCCAAATTTTGTACACCTAATTGTGGGGATGGAGTGTTCATAGATGCTTGTAGATGACCGTATCGTGCTATTGATTTCAGATAATATTTTTCACAGCTATCCCAATTATTTAAAAGATGTTCGTCGCATTTTCTGTTAAAAAACATATGTATATATAATTTAGTTTTCACGATTTTTGATCAGATCTTTTATATATATATATATATATATATATATATATATATATATATATATATATATATATATATATATATATATATATATATATATATATATATATATATATATATATATATATATATATATATATATATATATATATATATGTATATATCTTTTCTTCTACATAAATTTTTTATACTTACAGTGAATGTAAATTCTGGACAGCCGCATTCAAATCGATTGGTTTCATTGAAAAATATGTTAAATCTACATTACATAAATTGCTTTCCAACAATCCAGTTTTATACGAGATTCCAATTGTTTGTAATGATTTAAATAAATCTGATAACGCTTTACGTTTTTGTTGTAAAATACTTTTTGCATCTGATTTTTGTTTTGTTTTGGGTAATGTTTGATTCACCTCCAATTTACGTAATTGATCACTATTATCAATTACATCAGAGATAAAATTATTTAACGTTTCCATCGAATGATTATACGATTTTGTTGATAATTTTATCACCTTTTTACACATTTGTTTTGATTGATTGAAATATTTTGGGAAATTTTGTATAATATTGGTTTTCCATTCAATATTTTTTATTAGTATATCAATTTCTTTTTGTACTTTGTCCTTTGTAGAATCATCTACAAGATATATAGTGAAATCGACAGCTGCATTTATTGATTTCCTGGTTTTCTTTGACTCTTTTAATGATGATTGCTGATCATCAACTAAACATTTTTTTGAAACTGGTTCTTTGAGGCCATCCTAAGCAAAATAAAAGAATTACACTGTTGAAAGAGTTGGTATTTTACGTTTTATTCATTCCCTATTGTTAAATGATCTTAGTTTCTACATTGCCTTCTATAAATTCCTAAAATAATTGCTCACCTCGAACTTACGCATGAATTTATGTAATGTCCGATGAGTTTTCTCAATCGTTTCTTTTACTGACCAGTAATTTATATCATTCCATTTTGCAATTTCTACAAAATCTTTTAATTCTTTTTCAATTGGTTTTCGTATTTCTTTAATGCGATTTTTCACAGTATCAGAAAATTGATTATAATATTGATAGACGTTCCATAAAATATTTTTTATTTGATCTAAAAAATAATAATAATAGAATGCTTTATAAAAGTTTATCTCAACGCATGGTATATTTTACTTACGTGTACGTTCGATAGATTCTAACATTGTTGTGAAACAATGGAATGAATAAATTAAATTTAATCGAATTTTAAATTCACCAATCGGGGAACGTTCAATAAAATATTTAAGGGTGGTTATTAACATTTTTATATTATTATTCTCAATTTCAATATTCGATTCATCATTAGCGGAAGCATCATGAGTATCTTTAATAAATTCATTAACAATTTCATATAAACGCCACCAGTAATTTTTACCTTTCGATTCCACTCTAAAAAAAATTAAATTAAAATAAGAAATTTTCAGTATGATTGACAACATTACTGTTGAAAAAATAATGTTTTACTGGATTCCCAAATAAATCTTCAGTTTTATTTTTCTACAAACTAATAGAAACTTACTTGTATAAAATATTGTTTAAACTATTTTTCCATTGTTGTAATTCAAATGAGCGCATGTCAATAATCCATCGCGTTATTATTTCAATATTGTTTGATAAATTTTCTGATTTTCTTGCAAATTGAGACCATTCGTTACATTTACTTAATACTAATTCAAAGCCAGTTAAAAATCGTGATATTGGACTCGTAATTTCAAAATTTTCAATACGATCAACAATGTTT